>CAUYLG010048672.1:0-32936 GCA_963573385.1 Cacajao melanocephalus
AAGCCTCCAAGAAATATGGGACTATGTAAAAAGACCAAATCTATGTTTGACTGGTGTACCTGAAGGAGACAGGCAAAATGAAACCAACTTGGGAAACACTTTTCAGAATATTATCCAGGAGAACTTCCCCAACCTAGCAAGGCAGGCCAACATTCAAATTCAGGAAATACAGACAATACCACAAAGATATTGCTCAAGAAGGGCAACGCCAAGATACATAATTGTCAGATTCACCAAGGCTGAAATGAAGGAAAAACTATTAAGGGCAGCCAGAGAGAAAGGTCAGGTTACCCACAAAGGAAAGTTCCTCAGACTAACAGTGGATCTCTCTGCAGGACCAGAAAGAGAGTGGGGGCCAATATTCCACATTCTTAAAGAAAAGAATTTTCAACTCAGAATTTCATATCCAGACAAACTAAGCTTCATAAGCAAAGGAGAAATAAAATCCTTTACAGACAAGCAAATGCTGAGAGATTTTGTTACCACCAGACCTCTCTTACAAGAGCTGAAGAAAGCACTAAATATGGAACAACCGGTACCAGCCACAGCAAGAACATACCAAATTATAAAGACCATCAACGCTATGAAGAAACTATATCAACTAACAGGCAAAATATCTAGCTAGCATCATAATGACAGGATCAAATCACATGTAACAATATTAACCTTAAATGTAAATGGGTGAAATGCTCCAATTAAAAGACACAGACTGGCAAATTGGATAAAGAGTCAAGACCCATCAGTATGCTGTATTCAGGAGAATACATCTCACATGCAAAGACACACATAGGCTCAAAATGAAAGAATGGAAGAATATTTACTAAGCAAATGGAAAGCAAAAACAAGCAGGGTTGCAATCGTAGTCTCTAACAAAAGAGACTTTAAATGAGCAAAGAACAAAAAGAGACAAAGAAGCGTGTTACATAACGGTAAAGAGATCAATGCAACAAGAAGAGCTAACTATCCTAAATATATATGCACCCAATTCAGGAGCACCCAGATTCATAAAGCAAGTTCTTAGAGACCTACAAAGAGACTTAGACTCCCACACAATAATAGCAGGAGACTTTAACACCCCACTGTCAATATTAGACAGATCAATGAGACAGAAAATTAACAAGGATATCCAGGACTTGAACTCGGATCTGGACCAAGCAGACCTAATAGACATCTACAGAACTGTCTACCCCAAATCAACAGAATATACATTCTTCTCAGCATCACATCACACTTATTCTGAAATCAACCACATAATTGGAAGTAAAGTACTCCTCAGCAAATGCAAAAGAATGGAAATCATTAACAGTCTTTCAGACCACAGTGCAATCAAATTAGAACTCAGGATTAAGAAACTCACTCAAAACCTCACAACTACATGGATACTGAACAACTTGCTCCCAAATGACTACTGGGTAAATAATAAAATTAAGACAGAAATAAAGATGTCCTTTGAAACCAATGAGAACAAAGACACAACTGACCAGAATCTCTGGGACACATTTAAAGCAGTGAGTAGAGGAAAATTTATAGCACTAAATTCCCACAAGAGAAAGCAGGAAAGATCTAAAATCTACACACTAACATCACAATTAAAAGAACTAGAGAAGTGGGCTGGGTGAGGTGACTCACACCTGTAATCCCAGCACTTTGGGATTTGAGGGCAAGGCAGGCAGATCATGAGGTCAGGAGCTCGAGAGCAGCCTGACCAACATGGTGAAACCCCAACTCTGCTACAACTACAAAAAATTAGCCAGGCATCATGGTGCACATCTGTAATTCCAGCTACTCAGGAGTCTGAGGTGGAAGAATTGCTTGAACCCAGAAGGCAGAGATTGAAGTGAGCCGAGATCACACCACTGTACTCCAGCCTGAGTGATAGAGTGAGGAAAGAAAAATAAAGAGAAGCCAGGGCAAACAAATTCATGATAAAAGCTCATCACCACTGGTCATTAGAGAAATGCAAATCAAAACCACATTGAGATACCATCTTACACCACTTAGAATGGTGATCATTAAAAAGTCAGGAAACAACAGATGCTGGAGAGGATGTGGAGAAATAAGAATGCTTTTACACTGTTGGTGGGAGTGTAAATTAATTCAACCACTGTGGAAGACAGTGTGGCGATTCCTCAAGGGTCTAGAACTTAAATACCATTTGACCCAGTAATCCCATTACTGGGTATATACCCAAAGGATTATAAATCATTCTACTATAAAGACATATGCACATGTATGTTTATTGTGGCACTGTTCACAATAGCAAAGACTTGGAACCAACCCAAATGCTCATCATTGATAGACTGGATAAAGAAAATGTGGCACATATACACCATGGAATACTATGCAGCCATAAAAAAGAATGAGTTTATGTCATTTGCAGGGACATGGATGAATCTGGAAACCATCATTCTCAGCAAACTAACACAAGAACAGAAAACCAAACACCACATGTTCCCAAGTTGAACATTGAGAACACACGGACACAGGGAGGGGAACATCACACACTGGGGCCTGTTGGGAGGTGGGGAGCTAGGGGAGGAATGGCATTAGGAGAAATACCTAATGTAGATGACAGGTTGATGGGTGCAGCAAACCACCATGGCACATGTATATCTATGTAACAAACCTGCATGTTCTGCACATGTGCCACAGAACCTAAAGTATAATAAAGTCATTACATAAAATATGAAATAAGACCAAGTGCAAAAGACTAAAATAACGTCAAAGATCCAAAAGGTCAGTTCATCTCCAAGGTTCCTTAATATTGAGTTCTAAATTTTCCCCTAAGAGTAATATTATTTCAAGACAAAGCCCTTTGTCACTATTGAGTTATTTATGTGTAAGAACTAATTTATCTTCCCACTCTGCTTCCCAGTGGAATTCAGGATTGGTTATCTGACCATCATAATATTTAGCTCTGTGTCCCCACCCAAATATCATCTTGAATTGTGATCCCCACATGTTGAGGTGGAGACTTGGTGGGAGGTGATTGGATCATGGGGCCATTTTCTCTCATGCTGTTTTCATGATATGAGTGAGTTCTCATGAGATCTGATGGTTTAAAGTGTTTGGCAGTTGCCCCCCACCTCTCCTCCCACCATGTAAAATGTGCCTTGCTTTCCCTTCACCTTATGTCATGGTTGTAAATTTCCTGAGACCTCTCCAGCCATGCATAACTATAAGTCAATTAAACCATCTTTCTTTATGAATTATCCAGTCTCAGGTACTTCTTTATAGCAGTGTGAAATGAACTAATACAGGAAATTAGTACCAGGAGTTTGGGACACTGGTATAAAGATACCTGAAAATGTGGAAGCAACTTTGGAACTGGGTAACAGGCAGAAGTTGGAACCATTTGGAGGGCTCAGAAGAAGTCAGGAAAATGTGGGAAAGTTTGGAACTTCCTAGAGTTTTGTTGAATAGCTTTGACCAAAATGCTGATAGTGAGATGGACAATGAAGTCCAGGTTGAAGTGGTCTCAGATGGAGATGAGGAACTTATTGGGAACTGGAATAAAGGTCATTCTTGCTATGCTTTAGCAAAGAGACTTGTGGCATTTTTACCCATGCCCTAGAGATCTGTGGAACTTTGAACTTGAGAGAGATAATTTAGGGTATCTGGCAAGAGAAATATCTAAGCAGCAAAGCACTCAAGATGTAACCTTGATGTTTCTAAAAGCACATCATATGCATTCACAAAAAGATGATTTGAAATTAAAACATTTTTAAAAGGGAAGCAGAGCATAAAAGTTTGGAAAATTTGCAGCCTGACCATGTGGTAGAAAAATATATACATTTTATTTTTTCTAGGGAGAAATTCAAAGTGGCTGCAGAAGTCTGCATAAGTAATGAGGAGCCAAATGTTAATCATGAACACAATGGAGAAAATATCTCCAGGACATTTCAGAGATTTTTATGGCACCCCCTCTCATCACAGGCCCAGATGCCTAGGAGGGAAAAATTGTTTCTTGAGCCAGGCCCAGGCCCCCACTGCTCTGTGCAGCCTTGGAATATGGTCCCCTTTCTCCCAGCCATTCCAGCTTAAGCCATGGCCCAAAGGGGCCAAGGTACAGCTCAGGCCATTGCTTTAAAAGGTGTAAGCCCTAAGCCTTGGCAGCACATTGGCAGCTTCCATGTGGTGTTAAGCTTGCAGGTGCATAGATGACAAGAGTTGAGCTTTGGGAACCTTTGCCTAGATTTCAGAGGAAGTATGGAAACACCTGGATGTCCAAGTAGATATCTGCTGCAGGGGTGGAGCCCTCATAGAGAACCTCTACTTGGGCAATGCAGAAAGGAAATGTGGAATTGGAGGCCCTTCACAGAGTCTCTACTGGGGCACTGCCTAATAGAGCTGTGAGAAGAGGGCCACCATCCTACAGATCCCAGAAGGACAGCTTGCACCATGTGTCTGAAAAAGCCACAGGTACTCAATGCCAGCCTGTGGAAGCAGCCACAGGGACTGAACCCTGTAGAGCCACAGGGGCAGAGCTTCCCAAGGCCTTGGAAGCCTACCCCTTGCATCAGCATGCTCTGTATTTGAAACATTTAGGAGATTATTTTGGAACTTTAAGAGTTAATGACTGCCCTGTTGGGTTTTGAACTTGCATGGGACCTGTATCTCCTTTGTTTCAGCCAATTTCTCCTACTTGGAATGGGAGCATTTACCCAATGTCTGTACCCTCATTGTATGGTAGAAGTAACTAACTTGCTTTTGATTTTATAAGCTTATAGATGGAAGGGACTTTTCTTTGTCTCAGATGTGACTTTGAACTTGAACTTTTGGGTGAATGCTGGAATGAGGTTAGAATTTGGTGGACCCTTGGAAAGACATGATCGTGTTTTGAAATGTGAGAAGGACATGAGATTTGGAAGGGGCAGGGGCAGAATGATATAGTTTGGCTCTATGTTACCACCAAAATCTCATCTCAAATGGTAATCCCCAGATGTTGAGGGAGGGACCTGGTGGGAAGTTATTGGATCATGGGTACAGTTTCCTCCATGCTGTTCTCATGATAGCAAGTACGTTCTCATGAAATCTGATGGTTTAAAAGTGTTTGGCAGTTCCCCCTTCACTCTCTCTCCTGCCATCATGTAAGAAATGCCTTGTTTCTCCTTCACCTTCTGCCATGATTTTAAATTTCCTGAGGCCTGCCCAGTCATGCAGAACTGTAATTCAATTAAACCTCTTTTTTTCATAAATTACCCCGTCTCTGGTAGTTATTTATAGCAGTGTGAAAATGGACTGGTACTTCTCTCAACCCAAATGAGGAGAAGAAAGGGAATTCATTTCCTAAAAAGTATGATTATCTCATAGTACTAGTTAACTAAAAATATTGAATGCCAGACTATAGAATTCACTTTGCCATCTGGGAAATTAAGGACTGAAAGCTTCTGAAAATAAGAATTACATGAGGAAAGTGAATAGATTTCTAAGATTAATTAGGACGGATTAATTAGAGGATGAAAATAAGAGATATTATAGAATCTTAGAATGTTGGAGCTGGAACAATCTTTTAAGGACGGAAGAGGAGAGACTTATTTAAGTCAATGATGTGAGGACAGAATTAGCACTAGAATGCATGTCTCCTTACTCCTATATTTTCATAGTTTCTGTAGCAGACCAGGCTGAGTTCACTAAAAGGGAGTATATTGTACTTTGAAATTGGCTACTGGTTAGAGAGGGGACATCAAAGATAATGCCTGAGAACTAAGAGAAAGTGGCATTATTGTTGGGAAATTATCTCATTTTTTAGAGAAAAGAAATTTTATCTACAATTTTATGGACTTTTTCTTTTTCTTTCTAGGTAATGCAGATCGTGACGAAGCCGTATGTATGTATTGTCCTTTACTTCTTGAACAATTTAACTACTTTATGTGAAATCCAGCTTTCAATTGCTTCTTTATTTACAGATTACCAATTTTGGTATCCAAAATGGGAAGTGCCCCGGCCAATTGTGTGTGATCCACTGTGCACATTCATTTTATTATTGAGAATATTATGTTTTATGCTGTGTGTCACAACTGTTTTGATAGTACAGTCTCATTTTCCAAATATCTTGTTGGAACAACAAATGATATTTACCCCTGAGGCATCCGAAGAAGAGAAAGAAGAGGAGGAAAAAGAGGAAAAGAAGAAAGAGAGAGAGGAAATGGAAATGGAATTGGAAATAATGGAAATGGAGGAGGAAAAAGAAGAGGGAGAGGAGAAAGAGGAGGAAACACAGAAAGAAAAGATGGAGGAAGAGGAAAAAGAAGAGGAGGAAGAAGAGGAAGATGTATCACCAACATAAGCCAAAAGTATAATACAAAAAAGACAGACAGAAAAAAAGGAAAGTAAAATACTGAGCTTTAACAAGAAAGAAAATATGCAAACCACTATTGGAATGTTTTTTATTCCCTTCTCTCCTGTGCTTATTCAATAAATTTAAATTTGTAAAACAAAGAAACAAACAAAAAACATGTAAGCATTAAGGTGAGCTCTTTGACACTAAGAACAGATAAAGATATGACAAGAAAAACACTGAAAAAAATTTGACCAGTCTAATTAATCTTAAGATTTCACCATGTTATTCTAATAAAAGAGGGAATTTTTATTTTCTAAATATGTTCCCATCTCTGTGCTTTCAATATTTTTTAAATGAGTTAATACATTTTTCAAGTATTAAATGAGATTATTCATTTAAGGTGCTTAAGATCATTCCAAGTTCAAATAATTCCAAGAACATCCACTGAATAAATATTGTTGGATTTTTGTTTTTACTGTTACTGTCATAGTTGTTATTGGTGGTAGTGGTATTTTTCATGTGATATTAAGGCATCTAATATTATTATTTGTCTTTGTGGTATATGTTCTTGGAATGATTTAAGTGGTACCTGTACATGCTGCTAGGATGCAAATTTGTTATTTCTAATTTATATTCAATATTTCAGTAAAAACTTCCCATAATTTTCTGCCACCAAAGGCTAATAAATGCCAGAATTTTAATTAGTTGTGGTGGCAGAATCTGGGTGCTTCCAAATTTATATGATAAAATACATTTTCTAAAAATTATTTACTTGTTATTAATATGTATAGCAAAAGTTCACAAATTAATAACATAACTACTTACCACTAGTAATACTAATTAATGAATTAAATAAAAATACCTAGCATAGGAGATTTCCTTAGCTATAAAATAAATGGTTAGTACTAGATGACCACTAAGATCCCTTCATCAATAAATATTCATGGACCAACTTTGTAAAGGAATCAATAGTATCTGTGGAGTATACCAAGCCAACACCTGGGGAAAGGACCTGATTTCCATGAAAATATTCCTGAACTCAGCACCTTATATGGCAAAATGGTAAACATCTTTTATTACTCAGTTTTAAAATATGCAAAAAACAATGTATACTATTTTTCCAATTGCCATTCCATGCTTACCTGTCTTGTTGCACACTTGTTAGAACTCAATGTGACTGAGATGTGAAAGGTTAATATAATTCTATTTATGACAGGGACTTAGGGAACTCATTCTAATTGAGAATCAGAGGCTTAATAACCCTGAAGGTTTAAATGAAAGAAAAGACATTGAAAGAAAGAATCACTGCATATCTGATGTTTTCAAATAAAACAATCCCTGTTTTCCAACTTTGATAGAATATTGTGTTCTAAAGCCGTATTTCTCAATGTATGGTTCCACTAGGGAGGAAAAAATACCTAGCATAGCCAAATACTTCAAATGGTATAAATGCTGTGTGTATTAACTCTGTTGTTTTTTAGGTGTATCAATATTGTGTTAAAAGCCTGTTCCTAAGTAGGGCAAGATGAGAATTATATTACAAAGCCCTGAGCTATTCGCTTGGATTTTAGTGTTTCTGTTTGATTTGTTTCCTTTGCTTGTTTTTTTTTTTTTTTTCCAAGAGCTCTTCTTTATAGAAATTAGATATTTTTCAATCTGTAAAGAGCCTCTGTTCTACCAGTCCCCTGAGAAAAAAGCCTTAGGTACAGAAAAGACTAGTTCTCTACAGGTATGTTATTTATTATTATTATTGTACATTTGTGTCTTACTTCATAGCTTCCAAAGTCCTTTCATGTAACAATTTCATATTCAAAACCATTCTTATGGAGCTCACATTGCCTCCATTTTTAAAATAAGAAAACTGACTTTGGATTTGTGAAGATTTGATGCATTTACAAGTACAATTTCTTCATTTCTTAATTCCCACACATGACTAACTTGTCATATATCTGTATGTCTAACAGACCCTGTGCCTGGTCCATGAAACCATTTTCTCCAAGGCCTCCAGGGCTGTGATGGGAGGGGCTCCCATGAAAACCTCTGACATGGCCTGGAAACATTTTTCCCATCGTCTTGGAGATTAACATTCAGTTCTTCATTAATTTTTGTTTGTTTGTTTCCAAAGAAAAAAAAATTTCTCATTTTTTAAAAAAACCAACAAAAATTTATTTAATTAAGCATAAAGTTACTTTCACATTTGTCTACAACCACAGTAAATACAGTTCTTGCATAAAGACAGAGCCTCCCCACTTGCAAGATTACATATATAAAACTCCCACTATTGTTTATATAATAGTGGATTTTTTAAATCAAATGAAAATAGTTATACTATCTAGAATAAAAAAATGGATATAATTTACTCATAAGATTCATATTTAAATCTTTGTTTACAAAATACTGTCCTATGAATTATAATTCCATTAAGCTTCAATTTGAGTAAAAGTATAATCTCTTAAGTAATAGCAGTTACTTAAACTGAAAATGAGATCAGTCAAAATTAATTTTGAAGAGAGCAAAAATATTGTCAGATCCCTTGCTGTGGTCCTGGATGTTCAATAGCGGACTCATCTGAAGGCGAAATCAACCCTTCTACCTTCAGAATGTGGGGGTGCGGGAGGGGGAAATCCAGGCCTAGGGGGAAGATAAGGAGGAAAACTCCTCAGTGGATAGACATTTCTCATTGCAAATGGAGCATGTGGTGGACCTGGGAAATCCCTTAATAAAAAGTAATCTTGAGAAGCTCCAAACATGGTTCCTGGAGGAGGTGGGGGAAAGGAGGTCCTCTTCTCATGAAGGAGCCCCTTGTATCCACTGGAAACAATGGACCTTTAATTGGAGCAAAAGGTGTCTGCTTATGTAGTTTACTTATGCCCTCTGTTCCTACTTAGATACAATCTTAAATGTACTATTTACATCTTATATGTATGCTGTAACTGGAACTTCTTAACTTTATGATTTAATCTGACAAAACACAAATCATGATGAATGGTTCTGGACACATGGTCATTTGGTATCCTATCAGGTTCTATGCTTCTGTCTTTGTAATAGAGAACACAGATGCAGCAATTTGTCATTTACTTCAGAGGAGTTGTATCAGCATTTTCCTGACCTCTGAATCTCTAAAATTCTTACCGAAGTGACAGATTCCTCTGGAGTGCATGTGTCTTACCAAGACCTCCCATATGCTAGTCACTTCTTGTTCATCCTGCCAGATCAGCATGACACCATTAATATAATAAATCAATTTGAAATTGTACAGGATTCCAGACAGTCCAGATCTCTTCTAAATATTTTCTGTCAATGGGTAGAACTGTTAACATAGCTCTAGGCCAAAATTTGATTCCTTCCATGTGAATGCAAACTATTTCTGATTCTGTTGATTGATTAGGATTAAAAACACGTTTGCCAAACCAATGCTGCATACTATATACCTGAGGCCTTATTAATCTGTTCAGGCAATAATATGACATCTAGCATGGCAGCTATGACTGGTTCTATTCCTTGGTTGATCTTGTGGTAATCCTCAGGCTTTCTCCAACATCCATCTATTTTCTGCAGGGACAATACTGGTCCATTAAAAATACATAGGATAGGCCAGGCATGGTGGCCCATGCTTGTAATTCTAGCACTTTGGGAGGCTGAGGTGGGTGGATTACCTGAGCTCAGGAGTTTGAGACCAACCTGGGCAACATGGTGAGACCCCATCTCTACTAAAAAACAAAAAAGTTAGCCAGGTATGGTGGTGCATGCCTGTAATACCAGCTACTCAAGAGACTGAGGCATGAGAATCATTTGAACCTGGGAGGTGGAGGTTGCTGTAAGCTGAGATTGTGCCACTTCACTCCAGCCTAGGCAACAGAGTCAGACCCTGTGTTACAGTTTGGCTGTGTCCACACCCAAATCTCAAGTTGAATTGTATCTCCCAGAATTTCCACATGTTATGGGAGGGATCCAGGGGGAGGTAATTGAATAAAGGAGGTCAGTTTTTCCCATGCTATTCTCATGAGAGTAAATAAGTCTCACAGATTTGATGGGTTTTTCAGGAGTTTCTGCTTTTGCTTCTTTCTCATTTTCTCTTGCTACCACCATGTAAGAAGTGCCTGTTGCCTCCTGCCTTATTCTCAGGCCTCCCCAGCCATGTGGAACTGTAAGTCTAATTAAGCCTCCTTTTCTTCACAGTCTCAGGTATGTTTTTATCAGCAGTGTGAAAGAGACTAATACAGTGAATTGGTACCAGTACAGTGGGGCATTGATGAAAAGATAACAGAAATGTGGAAGTGACTTTGGAACTGGGTAACAGGTAGAGGCTGGAACAGTTTTGAGGGCTCAGAAGAAGACAGGAAAATGTGGGTAAGTTTTGAACTTCCTAGAGACTTTTTGAATGGTTTTGACCAAAATACTGATAACAATATGAACAATAAGGTTGAGGCTGAAGTGTTCTCAGATGGAGATGAGGAACTTGTTGGTAACTGGAGTAAAGGTGACTCTCGTTATGTTTTAGCAAAGAGATTGGTGGCATTTTGCCCCTGACCTAGAGATTTGAGAAACTGTGACCTTGAGAAAGATAATTGAGAGTATTTGGTAGGAAAAATTTCTAGGCAGCAAAGCATTCAAGAGGTGACTTGTGTGCTGTTAAAGGCATTCAGTTTTATAAGGGATGCAGAGCATAAAAGTTTGTAAAATTTGTAGCCTGACTATGCAATAGAAAAGAAAAACCCATTTTCTGGGGAGAAATTGAAGCTGGCTGCAGAAATCTGCACAAGTAGCAAGAAGACTATTGTTAATCTCCAAAACAATAGGGAAAATCTCTCCTAGCCATGTCAGAGACCTTTGAAGAAGCCCCTCCCATCACAGGCCAAGGTAGCCCAGAAGGAAAAAGTAGTTTTGTGGGCTGGGACCAGGGTCCCTGTGCTGAGTGCAGCCTAGGGACTTGGTGACCTGTGTTCCAGCCACTCCAGCCATGGCTGAAAGGGGACAAGGTACAGCTGGGGCTGTTGCTTCAGAGGGTAGAAGCCCCAAGCCTTGGCAGCTTTCATGTGGTGTTGAACCTGTGGGTGCACAGAAGTCAAGAATTGAGGTTTGGGAACCTCAGCCTAGATTTCAGAAGCTGTATGGAAATGACTGGATGCCCAGGCAAAAGTTTGCTGCAGGGCAAGGCCCTCATGGAGGACCTCTGCTAGGACAGTGAGAAAGGGAAATGTGGGGTCAGAGCTCCCACACAGAGTCCCTACTGGGAAACCACCTAGTGGAGCTGTAAGAATAGGACCACCATCCTCCAGACCCCAGAATGGTAAATCCACTGATAGCTTGCACCATGCACCTGGAAAAACCACAAGCACTCAATGTGAGCCCATGAAAGCAGTTGGGAGAGAGGCTGTAACCTGCAAAGCCACAGGGGCGGAGCTGCCCAAGCCCTGGGAACCCACTTCTTGCATCAGTGTGACCTGGATGTAAGACATAGAGCCAAAGGAGATCATTTTGGAGCTTTAAAATTTGACTGCAGGGCAGTCAAATTTTATGGGCCCCGTAACCCCTTTGTTTCAGCCACTTTCTTCCATCTGGATTAGCTATATTAACCCAATACCTGTATCCCCATTGTATTTAGAAAGTAACTAACTTGCTTTTGATTTTACAAGCTTACCGGAGGAAGAGATTTGCCTTGTCTCAGATGAGACTTTGGACTGTGGACTTTTGGGTTAATGCTTAAGTGAGTTAAGACTTTGGGGGATGGTTGGAAAGGCATGATTGGTTTTGAAATGTGAGGACATGAGATTCGGAGGGGCCAGGGGTGGAATAATATGGTTTGGCTCTGTGTCCCCACCTAAATATCATCTTGAATTGTATCTCCCAGAATTCCCATGTGTTGTGAGAGGGACCCAGGTGAAGGTCATTGAATCATGGGGCCAGTCTTTCCCATGCTAATCTCGTGATAGTGAAAAAGACTCACGAGATCTGATAGGTTTATCGGGGGTTTCCACTTTTGCTTCTTTCTCATTTTCTCTTTCCACTGCCATGTGAGAAGTGCCTTTCACCTCCCGCCACAATTTTAAGGCCTCCCCAGCCATGTAGAACTATAAGTCCAATTAAACCTCTTTTTTTCCCAGTCTTGGGTATGTCTTTATCAGCAGTATGAAAACAGACTAATATACTCTGTCTCCAAAATACATATGATAGAGACTGCCACTCCTCCAATTTTTAGATCATTAAAGGAGAACCAATCTCTGCATGTTTCAGGAAACAATATTGTTTTCTATTTTCTATCTTTAAGTTTGGTAGTATCAGAGACTGTGTCTTCCTCCACAACCAAGGACCCAGTGTGGAAGACTATCCAATAGTACATTTGAGAGCCAGATAGATGACCATGCAATGGATCTGCAAACCAAATAGACCCACTGCAAAATAAACTTTAGCCAGTAATATTTTACTTTGCCCCATACACCTCCATGTAACAGGGACCCATGGTGATACTTTGGCTCTCTGCATATCACTCTCAATTCAGATCCTGTATCCAACAGTCTCCCAACTGTGTGTATACTCTCCTTTTCAAGTATATATTCACCATGTAAATGTCCATGGATCTCTTGGGAAAGACTAGACAAAGCCTTAAATTAAATACAGAAGAGGGGTACTAAGGAAATCTTTAAAGTACATACCAGTGGCATTTTTCCTAGGGATTCAGCTACCTCTTTAGTCAGTAGGTTTCAGGTCTGAAAACTGTCTCAGACCCAGTAATTAAGGAAGGGTTCATGATTTTTTTTTTACTTACTTTCTTGGACCACTACTAAAACCAGCTGTGCTAGTTCATATTCTCCACTACTAAAAACTGTTGTGTTAGTTAAGAAGGCAATGTCAAGATAACATTAGAAGTGCAAGAGGTAGTGGTCCAAGAGACTTACTTCCTTGGACCACCAGTTCAGATTCTCCACTGTTAAAACCAGCTGTGCTAGTTCAGAAGGCAATATCAAGATAATGCTAGAAGTGCAAGAAATTTATTAATTGATACCTGTAAAAACTGAGGCATTAAATTGTATAATATGGGAAGGAAAAAGAAAAAGAGTAACGTTACAATAGAGAAAACTGACAAACGCTGTCTCAGCCGAGTGATCCAGGTCAATATCAGGTCAACATCAAGTCATGTTAATAGTTGTGTTAATAGTATTTATTTTTGATGTGATGAGAATGGCACATTTCCTTCATGGTCTTCTTCCCAAGAATACATAATCCCAGCCTAACTGTGAGAAAAGCATCATATGAATCTCAACTGAGGAATATTCTCTAAAATACTGAGAAATATTCTCTAAAATTTGACTCTTTAAAACTGTCAAAGTGATCAAAAACAAGGAAAGTCTGAGAAACCATCCCAAACACCAGGAGTCTGAGATTAGAAGCATGTCTACTCAGTGTAATATGATATCCTGAATGGGACTTTGGAAGGGGAAAAAAAGAGTATTAAATAAAAACTTAAAAAATAAAGTATGGGCTTTAGTTAATGAAAATGTATCAACATTGGTTCATTAATCATGAAAAAATGTTCAATGTAAGATGTTAATAACGGAAAGTGGGTGTGAGGTACTGTAAAATTTTCTGTAAAGCTAAATGTGTCCTAAAATGAAGTTTCTTAAGAACGTTCTGTAAAAAGTATATTTTATGGCACATAAAAATTATATAAAATTTAAATTACAGTGCCCATAAAAAAGTTTTATTGTAACACACACACACACACAATAAATGGCAGAGGAAACAGGAGTAGGCAGAAAATGATTTATACTACAATGTATATCTGATATTATGAAGGAGAGTAGGTCAGGGGGAAGGACAGAGTTTGGTAGGAAAAGGCCCTGTAGTGCAACTCTGAGAAAATCTCAGCCCACACAAGGGGAATTTGTGCCACAAAAATCCCCTGTGGAGATCTTTTGTGTTGGGAGAAATATGTGTTGGGCAAAAATGTCTTAGCACAATGTCATGCTCAGTCATTGAGTGGGGCTACCCAATAAAGTGTGGTCTTGGCTGAAATGCTGTGGCAGATTTCGAAGGTGCTGCAGCTGAAGACTGTCAGCTCACTCCTCTCCTTTTGACACGTTCTCTTGAAGGGAAATCTTGGGAATGTGCCTCCATATTGCCACAGGGGTAAAGCAGATTCACCTGAGTAACTGAGAGTAACTGACACTTCAAGTAGGTCAAAGCATTTGTACAGCCTATCTTACAGGTTTTAAGGTTTCAAGGAGAAGTTGAGGGGGAAATAACCCTGGGGATTTTTTTTAAAAAGAAGAAGGATTCTGACTAAAGAGTCTGAGATTAAACTCTCCTCCATAAGAAAAATAATTTCTGGAGGATGAGATGAAAATTCCAATTGACAAGCAGGTCGGGAAGATCTGAAGCTGCATGGTTAGGTCATGGTGTAACGGCCTGAGAATAAGGAACTGTGCTTTCCTAACTTCTGGGTACTGAGCTCAATGTACAATACAACCCAGATCATAGGGCAAGAACCATGTCTGAATATTAAAAGGACACAGAACTGCAGTGGTGAAAGAGTGAAGTGTTGGACTGGCAAATGTGGCAAATTGTTATGAGGAACACCTTACCCCATTGTTGGTGCAAATGTTATGAGTGAGTAGAAAACTCAGCTGTTGCCACTGAGAGTTAAGTAAGGAAGCAGTCTTTAAGTGGGAACCTTGGAGTAGTCAAAGCTGAAAGACATAGAACCATTTTAATAGAATGACCCCATGGGGTACAGTAGGAAACTGTACTTCTGGCAGAAGGCTTGGGGAGTGCGATAGGGAAGAACATTGGGCTTTTAGATCTAATGATCCTTGATTCAGTTACTCACTACTTTGTCTTTTCAATATCGTTATAAGCATTCTAGTGGATACTGGTTGAGACTATACCTACTAATGAGTGGCTTCAATAATTTTAAGATCAAAGATTCCAATAAGAACTTGAGCACTGTCTGAAAAACATTTAAATAAGAAACAGGCAGCTCAGCAAACTGAACTGATTAAATGCAGTTAATATATTCAGAAACCTGCAAAGGTAAGTAGCATGGAAGAAAACCATAGGATCTATGAACAATGGAAGTCACCTGCCTAGGGGCAACACTGTTCCCATGAGATGACTTACCTCTAACATTGAAAGTTTGTGCCCCACTGTATGAGTCTCTTAATTCATAAAAGGAAAAAAAAATCATAGAGCTTGGCTTATAGATGACAATGCTTGATTAATAGATATTTGTATTTGAAAGAATGCCAGCTAATAGAAAATTTCTAGTAAAAAAAAATGGAGTATATCAGCAAAATTGGAAGAATCAGATCCAGTGTGGCTGGCATAAACTCCCACTGAGATAAATGGATGAGATACATAGATGCATAAATTGATATCTACTATTATAGATCTCTATTTATATAATAACTCAGTCAATTACTAATGTTCTAACCATTTGTTTTGGCAAATGAGGCACAGTGAATCAAACATAAAAATGCCAATCATTAGGATGCTGGATTACAAAAAGCGCCATGAGTCTTTAATTTAAAAATATATATTGGTCATATCAATGCCTTTCACTCACATTCAGAGGTAGAAAGTGAGAGTGACTGAGACAATAAGATAAATTTATTTATGCAAGCTTTTGCAATGTTAAGTCCCTGAAATGATTGTGCATAAAGCAATAAGCTAGATATCAATGTACACATTTCCAGGAATTGCCCTTGTTTCTTGGAATTGTCTGGCCTATAAATAGCCAAAGATATTATGTATCAGTCCATAAACAGATCAAAAGGTTAAATGGTCCATAACCCATAAGACCAACAAGTTTTAACTAGGTTTCCTCTTATATTGACATTTTTTTTCTAATTTTGACTTTAACACTGAGGCCTTGACAAGGACACAAAAGGCTGGAAAACCAAACTGTCCACAAACACAGACCCAGACTTAGATATCAACAGATCAGGGAATAGAATTTTATATTACAAACAGAATAGGAGAAGAAGGACCAGGAAATTAACGTGAAGTGATTTTCTCAATAATTCATATTCACCACAAAGTAGTGGAATAAATGAATATTATCTAGTAATTGCTTAAATTACTAGATAATATTTGGGGTGGCAGAGCATTAAGGAGTAATATTCCAGATTAAAACTATGTGCTACAAAATTCGCATTGAAGGGCAATATAGGTAGAATACCAGTTGAACTGTCTAATAGATAAACTTGCCAATGAGATGGTAGAGGTGTAAAGTGTAACTTATATCATGATTAGCCAAGTAATATTTAAAACAATTTCTATTCCAGTCCTTATTATTTTAAAATCAGAGACTGTTATATGTTTCCTAGTTAGGAACATGAAAATTCTTATAATCTGTGACTTGCTATAAAAATGTTACTGCTACAGTTTTGGCAATAAATTGCCTCTGAAGACTAGGGCAGATGCCAGCAAAAGGAAATCTTCACAGACAACATAGTTACTAAATGCTTTGAATGTTAGGTTTGGAATAACAGCGGATGAGCTTGGTCATGCCATATTTGCTTCTCAATATTTGGAATATTATTCTAGGCTGTCTCCGCCGATAGGGCAAACATACATAAGGAAAGACGCAGATAGAGAAAAAGGTAAGTGTTGGAAGAATCAGGCATCCTTATTTGAGCATTTTAAAGAACAGTAAGTAGAGAGCAAGAGAATGTGCTCTTAGCATTCTTACTTCATATGTCTGTACTCCTTAAGAAAGGATCTGGAGAAAAGGTGTTAGCAGTGACCCAGCCATTTTGAGTCTGTTGCTATGGACTTATACAAAAGGCTATCCTGTATGCTCATATAGTGTATGGGCAATAATGGAATGAGCATTGTGGATGTGGTCAATTCCTAATCAGATGGTTGCAATTTGGAAATAGAAGTGGGAAGAGTGGGCTATTTAATCAGTATTGAGTTTTTCACCCTAAAAACCCAAGGGAAAATTTATTTGACAAAACAGTCAGCCGTAATGCAGAACGGTTGTCATGTTTCAGAATCTATTATCTTGAGGTATGGAAATGTACACCAAGTTCCTAAACACAATGGAAAGGATCTAAAAACTGGCTCATTCTACATCAATGACTGTGTTTTGTGAACTAGAAAAATGACATTGTTTTGCAGGTGGCCTCTAAACCCTATATAATTTAGATTTATGATAAGTATAGTCTTATAATAACATAGTGCAATGACAATTGATTTGGGAACCATGAACCAGAATCAAAAAAAAACTGATTTTTATGAATCAGAGATATAATAAAAAACAGTGAAATGAGAGGCCATGAAGAGTTTCTGTTTCTGGATTCTGACCAAGAATGAGAAGATGACGAAGCTTTGTGAATATGGACAAGCTAAACTTAGAAATGTTTGAATCAATTATAGACAACTAATCCCTTTAGCTAAACAGAAGAACCATTGATAATACTAGGCATTACATAATCTAATATCCATTGTTAGACAATGGCTAAAGATACTGGGATCACAATTTAAGGGAGCCCAAATCTGAACTCACTTTGGCAAAAATGGTGACATGACAAGCCATTAATGACTTCTGGAGTAGGATATGCCCCAGAGGAATGGTTCTCAGGCCTATCTTGCCTTCCCACTGGTATGAATAGGCTTACCAACGTAACACTTCAGTTGGGACCTGTCTCATTTTATTACGTGTCCTTGTTTCACATTAATAAGATATAGCTAAGTCTTTTTTTAATGGTTGCAAAAACTTTCTACTATATGAATGCTCTATAAATAACTTGCTTTGTTTAATTGGAAGTTCATGTTTTTTTCTGCCACACTACATAAATAGTGTGGCTGTCAACCTTCCTGCTCAAAAGGAGATTCTCCACTTCAGTTCTAACTCAATGGGCATGTGCGATGTTGTTCTCTTTTTATGCCACTGTCTCCACATAAGTTTCATAAAGACAAAATAACAAAGTCCAGGACTGTTAATTTGGAAGTATTCTATAAGTTACCAGTTGGTAGGATGACAAAAGCACAGAGAAAGCTGATTCTCTGAGGCCCTTCCACTCTGCTCACTGGTCATCTCCAGACCTTCAAGTCATGGTTAATTTTATGTATCAGCTTGACTGTATTAAGGGAGTTGGTAAAGCTTTGTTTCTGGGTGTGCCTTTGAGGGTGTTTCCAGGGGAAATGGGTGTGCTGAGTTGGGGTACTGAGTGGGGAAGATCCTCCCTCAAGGCAGAAGAAAGGTAAATTGTGTGTGTGTGTGTGTGTGTGTGTGTGTGTGTGTGTATCTCCTGGAGCTGAGACATCCTTCTTCTCCTGTCCTTGGAAATCAGAATTCCATGTTCTCCAGCTCTTGGAGCAGCCCCCAATTTCTCCAGACTTTGACCTCAGACTAAGAGTTACACCATCAGCTTCCCTGGGTCTCCATCTTGCAAATGGCCTATCAAGGGACTTCTCATCCTCCATAATTGCATGAGCCAATTCCCCTAGTAAATCCCCTCTCACATATCTCTCTGTGTATATATCCTATTGGTTCTGTCTTTCTGGAAAACCCTGACTCCATCTCCTTTTGTTTTTAGTTGATACTCTGGCTGCTCTCTCCCAAAGCCCAGGCCTTATAACACGGCTCATTTATCCAGTAGGCACAATAGGCAAGGGCCTAGGGCCAATGATACTTTGAGGGACCCACAACAATATTTTAATTTTCATTTCTTTAAAATAAGAAAAAAAATGAATGTAATAATAATGAACATAAAGATGAATCCATCCTGGATCGTATTTGTCTTTATACCAACACAGTTAAAAAATATAATTTTTAATACTTTTAATGGCAAAAAAAAGTCTACAAAGGTAAAAGTAGCTAGGGACCAGTTCTGCTAAGATCTGACAGCTAGGGTAGTGATTTCTTTGAGTCTTTGGTATGAGTTAGGGGCACAAAAATAGCTCTTGAAGTATACATGAAAGAGAAAGGGGAGAAATAATTAGATTAATACTTTGAGATTAAGCCCTGACATATAAACACATATCTGAGCTCTCATCCAGTTATTTCTTTAGGATAAATTGTTAAAACTGGGATGGTGGGGTATAAAAATATTGAAGGCATTTGATTTGTTTTACCACAGTAATCTTTTGGACATGTTAATAGCTCTTATCTGTGGATGAGAGTGCTATCACTAATTTTACTCTGTCAACATGACAGACTACAAATTCCATCAGGATATTTTAATTTATATTTTTAATGCTAGTGAAGTAGGATATTTTTTAATGCTTACTGGCCCTTTGAATTTACTTCATTGTTTGCCTATTCAAATTCTTTAGCCATTCTTCAGTTGGAGTTTTTGTTAATTTATTATTGACATGTAAGACTACATATATTTAAGTATGCTAACCATGCTGTTATATGGGTTGCAATATCTCTCCCTAGTTTGCCATTTGCCTTAGTATTTGTCTATGATGCTGTTTAGAACCTCTCTATATAGCAGGAAAGATGGCTGTCAGTATCCTAGGCCTATCCCCTTACGCCTCAGAGACTGTGGTGTGTCTTACTAGCTTCAGTCCAAAATTCCTAGGAATGACTCCAATTGACTTATCTTAGACCATGTTCTAATTCCTGAATCAATCATTATCCCCAAAGAATGCAGAGAAAGATGAAGAAATACTCTGTTTGGCCAAGTCTGGAATCTATGCCCATTTGAGCACTTGGAGATGGAGGAATAGGGCACCATAATTGGAGCCAAACCATGGCTACAGAGAGCAGATGGATAGCAAAACGTTCCAGACACAGGAACACTATACTTAACCACAGTAAACTGCAGCAATGTGCCACTGTAATTTTTCCCAGATTAATAGACAGCAGTCCTGACCTCACTTTACAAATAACCAATTAATCACTCAAATATGTTTAGGCACATACCAGACCAAAAAATATCCCACAAGTGTGGCCAAATATAATTTTGAATTTGAAATTTCAGCACTGGAAAATGCTGAATTAAACAAAGTTAAAGTGATCTTTACTATCTACTACAGGAATTCTCAGAGCCTTTGAGATGCCAAGTATGAATTACGTACAGTTAAACTGTGTGTTAAATACACAGATTTTTTTATGCTTTTTATCAACATGAGGACATTCTCATATATATATTGTTTTCAAAAAATATAGTTTGGTAAAATGTTGCCGTATATTAAGTTATTATAAACACTTGCATTTCTTCTAGACTTTTAATTTTATTCCATTGATCTATTTAGTTAGGTTTGTCATGGGAAATGGATTATACTGAGATGCTGTTAACCAAGAAATGTCATACCTCCTTCCTTCCCTCAATACACACTCCCTGGCTGCATGAGAATTATGGAAGACAAAGTAATTGTTTACTGTTAGCAAGGGCTTTATCTCCAAATCCCACTAAAGAATCACAATGAGCTTGCTTAAGCCATGTCCAGCTATGGCCTGGGCATTCTCTCACCCTGCTACCTAAACCTGGGTCTCAGAGCCTACCACTGAGTAGAAATGAAACCCATACCTGCCAGCACCAGAGAAAACAGAAGCAAAGGAATTTAGCAGATGTTTATCACAGGCCTATTCTATGTGGGTATTGGTAGAAGTGTTACAAACTCCAGAAGGAGCTGCCTCCAGGCATGGAAGAAAAATAGAGAAAAGATCACATCTGTGTTTATTAAGACTTTTTAGTTTATTTGAGTGCTGTACCCCAAACAACACAGCCCACTCGATGCAAAGAAAAATGATAAATAGGTCAAGAGATTGAGACCATCCAGCCAACATGGTGAAACCCTGTCTCTAGTAAAAATACAAAAAAGCCTGGTGTGGGGCAGGCACCTGTAGTCTCAACTACTAGGGAGGCTGAGGCAGGAGAATCCCTCGAACCCGGGAGGCAGAGGTTGCAGTAAGCTGAGATCATGTCACTGCACTCCAGCCTGACAACAGAGCAAGATTCTGTCTCAAAAAAAAAAGAAAGAAAAGAAAAATGATAAATCAAGATCAATATTCTTGCTAGAGGTAGAGTAAGAGAGCTAGAATGATTATGAGTGTCTGAGCTCCTAAAAGAAGCCTATTTATCCATTCTTTTACCAGTAAAATTATCATGATTAGTATATTTTCCCAAGCCTCTTAGAATAATCACTCATTTTCTTTTTTCAAGTTTTTGTGCTAGTCTCACTTATCTTTTGAATGAGCTCTAAGATACTTTTGTCATGTTATAAACAAATCCAATTAATTTTTTTTTCACCTAGGCTAGAGTACAATGGTGCTGTCTTGGCTCACTGAAACCTCTGCCTCCTGGGTTCAAGCAATTCTCCTGCCTCAGGTTACAGGCATGTGCCACCAGCCCTGGCTAATTTTTACATTTTTACTAGAGATGGGGTTTCACCATGTTGGCCAGGCTGGTCTCCAATTCCTGACCTCAAGTGATCTGCCTGCCTTGATCACCCAAAGTGCTGGGATTACAGGCATGAGCCACCATGCCCAGCCCAATTAATATTGTTTGAAACTTTATTTTTTAAAATAAAGTACAGAAATTTCCCATATACCTCCTGCCCCTACATATACTTACTCTCCCCCATTACCAACATGCTCCTCCAGACTGCTACAATGTAGGTACAGTTGTGAACCTACATTGACACACCATAATCACTTAAAGTCTATAGTTTATTAGAGTTTACTCTTAGCGTTATACATTCTGTGGGTTTGGACAAATGTATAATGACATGTATCTGCCATTTTACAATCATACAGAGTAGTTTCACTGCCCTAAAAATCTGTACCCTGCCTCTTCACCCCTCCATTCCTCTTTAACCCCCGGCAACCACTGATCTTTTTAATATCTTTCATAGTTTTGTCATCTAAGTATCTCCTATGTTATCTCCTAGGAGTTTTATAGTTTTGCCTTTTCCATTTAGGTCTATGAATCATTTTCATTTAAATTTTTGTGAAAGATATAGGATCTGTGACTAGATTAATTTTTTTGCATGTGGATGTACAGTTATTCTACTACCATCTATTGAAAAGACCCTCCTTGCTCCATTTTATTACCTTTGCTTCTTGCTCAAAGATTAGTTCACTATATTTACACAGATCTATTTGTGGGCTTACTAATCATATCACTGATCGATTTGTCTAATCTTTTGCCAATAGCATTATAGTAAGTCTTAAAGATGGATTGTTTATTTAGCAGTGTACTTATTTGAGGATTTTTTGGTTACCTTTCTATTATTAGTTTCTAGTTTAACTCCACTGCAGTCTGAAAGCTGACACTGTATAATTTCTATTATTTTAAATATGTTAAGGTGTGTTTTATGCCCCAAAATGCAGTGTATCTTCATAAATGTTCATAAAAGCATGAGAAGCGTGAAAAGAATGTGTATTCTGCTGTTGTTGCATGAAGTAGGCTATAGATGTTGATTACATCCAGTTTATTGACGGTGTTACTGAGCTCAACTGTGTCCTCACTGATTTTCTGCCTGCTGGATTCATTCATTTCTGACAGAGTTGTGTTGAAGTATCCAACTATAATAATGGTTTTATTTATTTCTCCTTTCATTTCTATCACTTTTTGCTTTACATAATTTGATGCTCTGTTGTTAGGTACAATCACATTATGAATTGTTGTCTTTCTGGAAAATTGACCCCTTTATTATTAATGCCCTTCATTATCCTTGATAATTTAACTTGCTTTTAAGTCTGCTTCGTCTGAAATTAGTACTTTTGCTTTCTTTTGATTAGAGTTAGCATAGTCTATCTATCGTATTTATATTTAAAGTGGGTTTCTTAAAGACAACATATACTTGGGTCTTGCTTTTTGATGTACTCCAACATGGTTACTCTTTTAATTGGTAAAGTTAAATCATTGACATTCAAGGTGATTATTGATATAGTTGGACTAATATCTACCATATTTGTTATTGTTTTCTATTCATTGTCCTTGTTCTTTGTTCTAATTTTTGTCTTTCAGTCTTTCTGCCTTTTATGGTGTTAATTGAGTATGTTAATTGAGATTACATATTCTCTTCTTCCTTAGCATATGTCATATACATATGTGCATATATATCTATATATATCTATATATATATACACATATTACTTTTTAAGTGGTTACCCTAGAGTTTGCAGTGTACATTTGCAACTAATCCAAGTCCAGTTTAAAATAGTGTGCCACTTCATAGGTAATGTGAGTGCCTTATAATAACAAAATAATCCTAATTTCTGTTTCTTTTTTTTTTTTAAGATGGGGTTTCACCATGATGGCCAGGCTGGTCTTGAACTCCTGATCTCAGGTGATCCACCCACCTCGGCCTCCCAAAGTGCTAGGATTACAGGCATGAGCCACCGCACCCAGCCCCTAATTTCTGTTTCTTATCCCTTGTATTATTATTGTCAACCATTTCACTTATCATAAGCATATATAGTATAGCCACATAAGACATGTACATAAGCATACATAATCAAGCACATTGCTGCTATTATTATTTGAACAAACTGTTATCTGTTAGCTCAATTAATAATAAGAAACATACAAATTTTTTTTATCTTTGCTTTTTCCTTCTTTGATGCTCTTCCTTTCTTTGGAAGATCTGAGTTTCTGGCCTAAATTATATTATTGTCCTTCTCTCTGAAGAACTTTTTTTTTAACATTTCTTGCAAGGTAAGTATACTGGCAACAAATTTTCTCAACTTTTATTTGAGGAAGGTTTTATTTCTCCTTCACTTTTGAAGGAAGATTTCACAGGATACAGCATTCCAGGTTGTCACCTTTCCTCCCAGCACCTTCAATATTCCACTCTACTCTTCTCTTGCTTGCATGATTTCTGAGGATAAATCAGATGTAATTCTGTGTTCCTCTATAGGCAAAGTGTTTTTGAACTCTGGCTTATTTCAGGATTTTTTCTTTACCTGTGATTTTCTATAGTTTGAAATAATATGCCAGCGTAGTGTTTTGTTTTTTGTTTTGTTTTGGCATTTATCCTCCTTGGTATTCTCGGAGTTTCCTGGATCTGTGATCTCATATCTGTTAATAATTTAGGGAAATTCTCAGACATTATTATTTCAAATGTTTTTTCTACTTATTTTTCTTTTTTTTGGTATTCCCTTTATACATATTTCCAGTATTTGTGATTGTTCCACAGTTTTTGGATGTTACCTATTTTTTACAATCTTTTTTTTCTTTGCTTTTTAGTTTGGGAAATTTCTGTTGATAAATCTGTAAAAATCAAGGTAAGTGATTCTTTCCTCAGCTGTGTCCAGTCTCCTAATAAGCCTAAACAAAGTCATTCTTCATTACTGTTACGGTGTCTTTTATCTCTAGTATTTTTTTATTTTTTTCTTAGGATTTTCATCTTTCTGGATCCACTGCCATCTGTCTTGCTTGCTGTCTACTTTTCAGTAGAGCACTTAGCTTATTAATCATTGCTGTTTTAAAGTCCTGGGCTTATAATTTCTGCATCCCTGCCATGCCTGGTTCTGATGAGTGCTCTATTTTTTCAAATTATGATTATTTTTGCTTTTTAGTGTCTTATTTTTTTAATTGACAGACATACATGATGTACTAGGTAAAAGGAAATGCTGTAAATAGTTATTATTTAGTAACGTGGTGCTAAGGTGTCAAGGGAGGCAAAGTGTCCTATAATCCAAACCTTAGGTCTTAGTCTTTCAGTGAGCCAGTGCCTCTGGAATGTAAACTGTGTAAGTGCTCCTCTGTTTCCCCTCTCTACTTAGGTGAGACAAGATGGCTAGAGTGGGCTGAAGTTGAGTATTTCCCTTCTCTAATGTGGAGTTGGGTATTTCCCATCCTCCAGTCAATTAGGCTTGGATAAAACACCTGCAGGTTAGGTTCTGGTTAAACAGCTTCTGCTGAGAGCAGACCTTGTTAAGAACAGAGGGCTCTGCGGTATTTCAAAATGGCTGCTTTCTCCTTCCTCCTGCCAGAAGCACAAGGTAATTTTTTTTTTCTGTGAGGACCTGGTCGAGTTTCTAGAGGTAAAATTCACAGAAGTTTGGGGTTCCCTTGAAGTTTTCAACCCTCAGACTTGTCTACATTGAACCTCCAGCAACTCATAAATTACAGTTCAGGTTTTCCTATGCTGGCACTGGTTTCTGCAGCAGCCTCTGCTCATGAGTCAGCCCTGGTAAGTCATGACTCTTTTTATTTGCCTGTGTGTCCCTCTAATATTGGAGGCAACAGTTTGCTCTGTGTCTTCACCTTACTTAAATATCCAAAACGAGTTGTTAATTTTTCAGTGTGTTCAGCCTTTTACTTGGTAGGGTGGAGTTGTAACGTCCAAGTTCCCTACATGCAGAATCACAAACCAGAAGTCTTCCAATCAGTATTTTTCTTAGGATTTTTATAATTGAGATCATACTCAATTTATATTTGAGGAAAAACTTTTATCTGAGGAATGTGAGCCCTTTCAAATTACTAGGCCCAGAGAGACATTAAAATGAGACAGCAGTCGTGTCCTAATTCCTCGTTTTGAGCTACATATTCATCTATTGAAACTGCTTGCTATTGCCTAAAAATTAATAATGCCACACTGAACACTAACCCACACCCCATGGCTTAACAGTGTATTGCCAGGTACTAATCAATGTTATTTCTGTAAACCAGTGACAATTCCTGACAAATAACTTTGTATTATCCCACTCCCGGACCCCTTTTTTTCCCTTCAAAAATCCACTTGCAACTGCTACTAATTGGAGTGTGTATTTAGGGCCATTGAATCTATGCTCCCAGGTTGCAGTCCTCAGCCGTGGCTCAAATGCTCTGCTTAGATTAATTTTGCTTCAGCTGCTTCTTTTTAGGTTAGCATTAAGTTAGTGAAAATGGACACTTTTCAATGCAATTTTCTAATTCAGTTATTGGCTCCATATTCGTTCAATTTATTTATGTATCATCTCTTCTCTCTTAATTGCTTTCCCAGACTCTATTTTTCCTCTGCTGCTCAGCTGCTTCTTTTCTTTATTTTTTTCTTTCTTCCTTGAGGCCTTATTCTCTATCCTCCTTACTCTTTTCTCTCTTTTTCATAATACATTCCTGTATTACAAATAAATAATGTACTCATATGTATATATTTGAGTCCAACTTAACAATTTAATAATTATATGTAATTATTAAGATATAAATGTTTAATACTATAAATTAATAGGTTATTCAATGTCAGGGGCATCTGCATACATGTTACTCTCTACCTTTAATGCTAAATTTATTCTAATTATTAAAGCTATGAAAATGTATTTTCTCGGCCAGGAGCGGTAGCGCACGCCTGTAATCCCAGCACTTTGGGAGGCTGAGGCGGGTGGATCATGAGGTCAAGAGTTCAAGATCAGCTTGGCCAACATGGTGAAATCCGTCTCTAAAAAAATTTTTAAAAAAAAAATGTATTTTCTCAAGCAGATAACATTTATTAAATAATTATTCTTCCTTTAAAAAGTAGATTATAATTACAGCTTTAGTATGACATAATCTATTGAACTGTTTACACAACTTAAGAGAAAGAAAAATAGTGTTTTTGTAAATAGAATGATTTAAAAACTTTGTCCTGTGCTAAACTAAATACCTGGATGCAAAACACCTGGATTCACTATTTCTACTGTGAGAGGTATAGTAATGCTTATTTTGTTACACTCCTAAGTTGATCCCAAAGAAAATCTTTCTCTAAGCAGATTCTATTATATTGCTGTCCTCTCAAACTAAGGCATTCAGGAATTACCAACAGAATCTGGGTTAGATGCTGTGTTTGTTTCCTAAGGCTACAAACTGGGTGGCTAACATCAGAAATTTATTTTCCCTCACTTCTGGAGGCTGAAAGTCCGAAATCAAGGTGTTGACTAGACACCTTGATATTATTATATCCTCTAGGAGAGGATACTTCCTTGACTCTTCCGGCTTCTTTTAGCGCCAGGAATTACTTGGTTTGTGACAGCATAACTTCAGTTTCTGCCTCTGTCTTCTCATGATTGTCTTCCTTCTATGTATCTCTGTGTCTTCACATGGCATTTTTTTCTCTGTGTCTGTATTTCTAAGGACACTAGTCGTATTGGATTTGGGTCCATCCTAATGATCTCATCTTGATTACACAAGGACCCTATTTACAAATATCATTCTGAAGTACTAGAGTTAGGACTTCAACATATCTTTTGGAAGGATACAACTCAATCTATAATAGGTGCCTTGGGTGGGATGCTGATATCTCTGAGTAACTTCCCTTGAAGTAACTTTACTTTTTTTTTTGCCTCTTACACGAAGGAGAAACTATCTCTGTTGTATCACCCTTCTGATACAGGCACCAGCCCTTCCCTCCTTCTTCATGTTTTCTGTGTAGATGTGAAGCCATAGGCAGAACATCTGTCTTGTGACCATGAAATAAAAAGCATGAGTGGAATGGCCTGAGGCCAACGATGATGAAGCAGGAATATATAGAAAATGCTTGAAATACTATTGACATTATACTGATGCTGAATTCTCCCTGGGTTGCTCCTGTCCCCATTTGGACTTCTTTTTATTTTAGAGAAGTTATACCCTATCGTAATTAAGTTATTGTAGATGAGTTTTTGTGCAACTAATATATGTTCTCTCATGTTTGGTTTCTCTCTTGGAAAACAATTCAAAACAGTGAAAATTAAAATGAAGCAGCTTGTGTTTTAAGACTGCTCCTTCTAGCTTAACTGCTTATGCAAGCGTTTGAAAGTCAATCATGTTCATTAGCAATTAATTATTGGCATATCTTAGAAGTGCAACAGAAGCAGATGACATCTTTTTAAGATAATAAGTAGTTATATTTTAGTCCTATTTTTCTTATTTTTTTGTTTTAAATCACAGTATGACTACATCTACACACCTGTTAAGTTGTAAATTATGGTTTCATCAGTGACAGATGTTTTCCTCACATAAGGGACTATCAGTAGAAACTTACTTTTCACAATGTGTGATTGTGTTTGACTTTGTCTTTACTGACTTTAATTTTAGATTCAAATGACCTCAGATACTACCTATTGGTAAATTTCATGTTGGGTTTCTGATCTGGCTGAATGTTTCTTAATCCTTTGTCTCTCTCTGTTCAGCTTTCCTAGCACTGACTTTTACCTAAATTTTTAAGTCTCCTTGGGACTGCCAAGGAATCCTGGCTGAATCTACCTACACTGGGTTAATAAAAGTAGTAACACCTAGTAAGAGTGATCAAGAGACAAACAGAAAAACAAAAATTAACAATATCAGGAATAAAACAAGGGACACCACTAGAGGTCCTAGAGAAATTTAAAGAATAAGGAGGTGAATAACTTTGTTAATAAAGTCAACAACTTAGATGAAATGGACAAATTCTTGAATGAATTTCAAAAACAAACATGGCAATGAACAATTCTGAATAGCCTCATGTTAAGAATTGTAAAGGGTCAAAGATTTTATCCTAATTGCAAGCTAATAAGTCAGCGACACTTTCAAGGAAAAAAAATACAAGACCTTTGGGTCAGAGATAAACAACAGTATTTTATCATAACATTACAACTTTTTAAAACATTCTTAAATTTTATTTTTATTCGAATATATGTATGGATAATTTTTAAAACTGAATATCTCAGTGTGTTAAAAAAAAAAAAAAAAGAAGCTGTCATGGAGCCACTGATGACAGGATGTGTTTTAAAAGATATTTTAGCAAAGAAACTGCAAAAAAAAAAAAAAAGGAAAAAAAATTGGCAATCAGAATGTTCAAAGGAAACAGCAAAACTGCTGTTGAAACCACTGTTTCCTTTGAGTTGAGCAAGTTCAAAATAATGATTCTCAGAAGTGTGAAATTAAGCTAAAATGTATAGCTGGCTGAATAATATAAATATTAATTCAATATTATCCCACTATATGGCCTACATTATCTCTTGGACTATTTACATCATGTAGTGCCAACCCCCTCCCCCAAAATAAACACTCAGATACCTGATACATTTAGATGCCTAAAATTTTAACTCGTGAATGACTAAATCTAGCAGTGCTATTCAAAATCATTAAGAACTTTATACACACCAGCATTAACCTATTTATTTATTTATGCATATTTATTTAGAATATCCTGTTGGAATTTATAATAATTTTAAAAATTTAGCCATCGTAGTTATCTTAGGATAATTGGTATCAGAAGAAGACTGTTTAAAGCAAATATACTTTTTAAAAATATCTTCAACTTTTAGATTGAAGGAGTATATATGCAGGTTTGTTTCATGAGTGTATTGTGGGATGCTGCGATTTAAAGTACGAATGATCCTGTCATCCAAGTAATGAGAATAGCACTCAATTGGTAGTTTTCAATAATTGCCCCTCTCTCTTTGTCCCCCATTCTAGTATTCCCCTGGGTCTATTGTTCCCATTTTTATGTCCCTGTGTACCCGGTGCTTAGCTTCCACTTGCAGTTGAGAACATGTGTATTTGGTTTTCTGTTTACGATAATAGCTTCCAGCTGCATTCATGTTGCTTCAAAGGATAGGATTTCATTCTTTTTTACAGCTTCATTGTATTCTGTGATATATACATACTATATTTTCTTTATCCACTCTGCCATTGATGGGCATCTAGGTTGATTCCATGTCTCTGCTATTGTGAAGAGTGTTGCTATTACCATACTAGTGCATGTATTTTTTTTCTTGCATAATTATTTATTTGCCTTTGGATATTCAACCAGTAATGGGATTGCTAGGTCAAATTATAGTTCTAAGTTCTTTGAGAAATTTCCAAACTGCTTTCTACAGTGGCTGAACTATGTATTAAGTGTTCTCTTTTCTCCACAGCCTCACCAGCATCTGTTGTTTTTCAATTCCCCCGCCCCCACCCCCCCTCCCCGGAGACAGTCTCCTTCTGTCATGGTGCCATGTCGGCTCACTGCAACCCCCACCTCCCAGGTTCAATCAATTCTTCTGCCTCAGCCTCCCGAGTAGTTGGGACTACAGGTGCACGCCACCATGCCAAGCTAATTTTTGTATTTTTAGTAAAGACGGGGTTTCACCATATTTGCCAGACTGGTCTCAAACTCCCGACCTCGTGATCCACCTGCCTTGACCTCCCAAAGTGCTGGAATTACAGGCCTGAGCCACTGCGCCTGACCTTTTTCCCTTTTTAATAATAGCCATTCTGACTGGAGAGACATCTTGTTCTTCCTGTGAAGAGGTTGTGGTGCAGCAGGGCTCTCTACACTCCACACCCAAGCACATCTACAGGCCTGTGGAGCACTCACTCACCTGGGTTAGGAGTTTAGGCTGCAACCCCCTCCCCATATAGAGAACTTGGGGCCAAGGAGGTTTCCCAGCTCTATGCCTAGAGACACCTCTAGGTGCTTGGTGGCTGCCCCCTGGATTCTCTTTCAGCACTGGTTCTTGTGCCTGCCATTGAGGAACCTGTAGGCAGGCCTTCCCATTCTGGTCCCACTCATCTTTCCCCACTTCCAGATGCTAAGCAGGGAGCTCAGACTACTGTGCACTCTGTGGATCAGCCTATAGCCTGAGACAACAAAGAGTTTCTCCCAGGAAACAATGATCATGTATATATCCAGCTACATTGGCTGCAGCCAGCTCTTACCCATAAATGCTATCTACTGGCTTGTAGCTTAAACCACAAAGCCTAATATAAAACCTGCTGACAAAAGTGCATAGGGCTATAGAAGCAAAGCCAAAACACCCTATCCAACATTCTCTACAGTCACACCCCTAGGGTGGAGGGGAAGAAAAAGGGGGAAAAAATATTATAGGGAAAGAAACAAAAATAAATCCTACCCACATGAAAATAATTATAGAAATTAGAACTGCCAATATTTTCAGATGTGAAGGACCCAGTGCAAGAATTCTGGCATCAAGAAAAAACTGAATGGAGTGATACCACCAAAGCATCATACTAGATCTCCTGCAGTGGTCTCTAATTTAAATGGAAACTCGGAAATGACAGATAAAGAATTCAAAGCATAGATTGCAGGGAAGGTCAACAAAATTCAAGGCAAAGTTAAAAATCACCACAGAGGAACTTTTCAAGCATTCCAGGAAATGAAGAGATAAGCATCTTTATATAGAAATCAATCCGAGCTTCCAGAATTGAAGAACTAACTTAAGGAATTTCAAAATAAAATGGAAGGCTTTATCAATAGACAAAACCAAGCATATGAAAGAATTTTATAACTTGAAGACCAGTCTTTCAAACTAGTCAGACAGAAATAAAGAAAAAATTTTAAAAATGAACAAAGTCTTCAAGAAATACGGGATTATATGAAGCTGCCAAACCTATGAATTATTAGCATTCCTGAGAAAAGAGAAAAAGTAAGCAAATTGGAAAAACATGTCTGAGAATAATTCAAGAAAGCTTCCTTAATCTTGCTAGAGGCAGACATCCAGATACAAGAAATCCACAGAACACCTGTGAGATACTACACGAAATGAGCATCACCAAGGCATATGTCACCAGATTGTCCAAGATCAACATTGAAGAAAAAACTCTTAAAGGCAGCTAGAAGGAAAGATCAGATTATTTACAAAGCAAATTCCATCAAGCTAAAAGACTTCTCAGACTTACAGGCCAGGAGAGATTGGAAGCCTATTTTCAGTATATTTCAAAGAAATTCCAATCAAGAATTTCATATCCCACCAAACTAAGTTTCGTATGTGAAGGAGAAATAAAATATTTTCCAAACGAGCAACCACTAGGGGAATTTCTTACTAGACCAACCTTACGAGAGTTGTTTGTTTTTTTTTTTTAAGTTCTGGGATACATGTGCAGAACATGCAGGTTTGTTACATAGGTATACATGTGCCATGATGGTTTGCTGCACCTATCAACCCATCATCTAGGTTTTAAGTCCCGCGCCCATTAGATATTTTTCCTAATGCTCTCCCTCCCCTTGCCCCCTACCCCATGACAGGCCCCAGTATGTGATGTTCCCCTCCCTGTGTCCATATGTTCTCATTGTTCAACTCTTATGAGTGAGAACATGCAGTGTTTGGTTTTCTGTTCCTGTGTTAGTTTCCTGAGAAAAATGGCTTCCAGCTTTATCCATGTTCCTGCAAAGGACATGAACTCGTTCTTTTTTTATGGCTGCATAGTATTCCAAGGCATGTATGTGCCACATTTTCTTTACCCAGTCTATCATTGATGGGCATTTGGATTGGTTCCAAGTATTTGCTTTTGTAAATAGTGCTGTAATAAACATATGTGTGCATGTGTCTTTATAACAGAATGGTTTATAATCGTTTGGATATATACCCAGTAATGGGATTGCTGGGTCAAATGGTATTTCTGATTCTAGATCCTTGAGGAATCACCACACTGTCTTCCATAATGGTTCAATTAATTTGCATTCCCACAGTGTGAAAGCATTCCTGTTTCTCCACATCTTCTCCAGCATCTGTGGCTTCCTGACTTTTTAATGGTCAACATTCTAACTGGTGTGAGATGGTATCTCATTGTGGTTTTGATTTGCATTTCTCTAATGACCAGTAATTATGAGCTTTTTTCATGTATTTGCCACATAAATGTCTTCTTTTGACAAGTGTCTGTTCATATCCTTCACCCACTTTTTGATGAGGTGGTTTGTTTTTTTCTTGTAAATTTGTTTATGTTTCTTGTAGATTCCAGATATTAGTTTTTGTCAGATGGATAGAATGTAAAAATGTTCTCCCATTCTGTAGGTTGCCTGTTCACTCTGATGATAGTTTCTTTTGCTG
>CAUYLG010048673.1:0-45028 GCA_963573385.1 Cacajao melanocephalus
GATTCTGTCATTTCATCAGACTCATTCTCCATCCAGCCTTGTTCCCTTGCTGGTGAGGAGTTGTGATCCTTGTAGGAGGAGAGGTGTTCTGGTTTCGGGTGTTTTCATCCTTTTTGCGCTGGTTTCTTCCTATTGTTGTGGATTTATCCACTGTCGTCTTTGTAGTTGCTGACTTTCAGATTGGGTCTCTGAGTGAATGTCCGGTTTATTGATGATGAAGTTATTTCTGTTTCTTAGTTTTCCTTCTAACAGTCTGGCCCTTCTGCTGTAGGACTTCTGAGGTCCACTCCTGGCCCTGCTTGCCTGGGGATCACCTGCAGCAGCTGCAGAACAGTAAGGGTTGCTACCAGTTTCTTCTTTTGCTATCTTTGTCCCAGAAGGATACCCACCAAATGTCGGTCTGATCTCTCCTTTATGAAGTGACTCTTTGGATATACGGGGGTCAGGGAGCTGCTTGAGGAGACAGTCTGTCCTTTATAGGAGCTCAAGTGCTGAACTGTGAGCTCCGTTGTTCATTCAGAGCTGCTAGGCAGGTACATTTAAGTCTGCTGCAGCAGAACTCATAAACCCCTTTTTATTTCCCAGGTGTTCTGTCCCAGGGAGTTAGGGCTTTATTTGTGAGTTTCCGTTGTGCTGCTGCCTTTTTTTCAGGGCTGCCCTGCCCAGCAAGGAGGCAGCCTAGTTACTGTCTGCCTGCCAAGGCTTTGCTGAGCTGCTGTGGGCTCCGCCCAGCTGCCGTGTGAACTTGGCTCCCTGCCTCGGAGCCTTTTTTGTTTAGTTGAACGATCGACTCTCTCCCAGGTGTTCCAGTCGCCTGATGAAAAGGCGCCAGGATCCGTGTGATTTCCCGTGCGGCGACCCACTGCGCCAGCTGAAACAGCGGCACTGATATTTGTGGCGCTTTTTTGCCCGGGAATCTCCTGGCCTGGCTCCCTATTTCAGACCCCTCTTTAATCAGATGAATGGGCAATTCTGCCTTCCCGAAGCTCCACTCGCCAGCTAGAAGGGAGACCCAGAATAGTGTATTCTGTACAGAGAAGCGCCGTGCCGGGGCGCCGGCAAAACAGCTGCGTTGGCCAAAAGAGCTGCACTGGCGACCTGTGGGGCTCTTCCGCCTGGGAATCTCCTAGTCTGTGGGCAATAAAAATCCATCTGGAAATGCAGCGTCCACTCATCCTCTGCACTTTCGCTGGAAGCTGCAATCCTGAGCTGCTCCTAATCGGCCATCTTGGATCTTCCCTCCTGTTGCCAGTTCTTTTGAGGTTGTACTCATAAAACCTTTTCCCAGACCAATGTCTTGAGGCATTTCCTTCATGTTTCTAGTCGTTTTATTGTTTTGGGTCTTACATTTAATCCATTTTGAGTTGGTTTTTATAGAAGGTGAGAGCTAGGAGTCTATAGGAGTCTATAGGAGCAAGGAGTTTATAAAAATAAACTAGCTCTCACTCTCTATAAAAAATACAGCTAGATGCATATTTAGTTTTCCCAGCACCATTTATGGAAGAAACTGTGCTTTCTCCAGTAACTATTCTTGGTGCTTTTGTCAAAAATCAGTTGACTGTAGACATGTGGATTAATTTCTGGGTTCTCTATTCTGTTCTATTGCTCTTTGTGTCTGTTTTTATGCCAGTAACAAGCTGTTTTGGTTACCACAGCTTTGTCATATATTTTGAAGTCTGATAGTGTTTTACCTCCAGCTTTGTTCTTCTTGCTCAGGATGCTTTTACCATTTAGGGTCTTTTGTGATTCCACACAAATTTTAGGATTTTGTTTTTTCTATTTCTGTTAAGATATCATTAGTATTTTGATAAGGATTGTGTTGAATTGGCATATCACTTTGGGTAATATATAGGTCTGTTTTTGGGGTTTTGTTTTTTTTGTTTGTTTTTTTTTTGTTTTTTTTTTTTTTGGTATATATATCCCTTTGGGGCTTGTTTCTTGGTTTGCCTGATAATTTTTTATCAAATGTTAAACATTGTCAATAATAAATTATAGAGTTTCTGTTAGCATAGAGTAAAATTAGATCTAGTACTAAGCCACCTCAAGGTTAGGTTATAGTTTTTTTAAGACCCAGTCTGCCTCTCATTTGCTTCCACTTCTGTACCATAGCCCTCCTGGAATCTCAACTGAAATCCTGGAGTGTTTATGAGATCCCTACTCATTAATGGATTCTGAACTCCAAATTTTATCTGTTTTGTGTACCATACAACTAGCAAAATCACCACCCTGCCTTATGGAGGTCTTCTACTTGCTATCTTGGCCTATTGTCCTGCTTCCTGACGAATTTGGCAAATACCTCAAGTAAAGTATTTCCTCTCCTGAGTTTCAGGCCTACTTTATTGTTTTCCCCTCCTTTTCAGGATTATAACCCTTAGTCCTGTCTGTCTTGACAGTCCCAAACTCAAATTTTTGTCCCACCACCCCATAGAGATTCCAAAAGTTGTGTTGACTTCTCTACCTCTTAGTAATAGTCCATTGCCCACATTCTTAGCTTCTTACCCAACACAGGAATCTACAAATACACTAGAGGGAAAACAGCTTTTTGAATGTCAGTTTACCTCTTTAAGATTCTCTTCTCTCTGAGACCTTCTCCTGTCAAATTTTGACTAATTTGTCAGCTCTCTCATACCTTCTTTTTTAAAAAAAAATTTAAGCTTTTCTACCTTTTTATGGCATGGGAGTTGATTTACTACAAGCTATGGCATTAGAGCCTAACCAAAAAGTCCCTACTGAATACAGTTTTTTAAATTACTAAATAGAAAAATACATAGTCCGAGAAAGTAAAGTGAGCTTATCTGTGTAGTATATAAAGTACTTAGGTGATTTAGGAATACTGTTCTTCATGCTGCACTTTGGGAACTGCTGGATTAGGTCATTTTCCCAGGGTCTCAAAATTAGAAACAAAAACAGGTATATTAGAACCCAGCCTCTTGAATCCCAGACTAGTCTAATCTGTTCTATACCACATTAACTCATTTGCTTACAACTGTGGTTTTCAACCAGAAACAACTTTCCCCCTTCCTTTTGGTTATGGCAACTGGCTGATGTGAAAGAGTTGGGTCTTCCACTGGCATTTTGTGGGTAGAAGCCAGTGATGCTGCTATATATCCTATAATGCACAGGACAGCCAATCCACAACAGAGAATTATCTGGCCCAAATTATTAATTATATCAAGGTTTTAAAAAGCCCTTACAGTATACCTCAAAATGTATATATTTAAAGGATTACCAGCTGATTCCTCTTTACACTTAATCATAAGGTCAACACCAATAGGCTTTAGTAGGATAAAGCTTCTTGTAGCAATATATCCAGAGTCCCCATGACCCAAGAAAATGTCCATATGTGATCTAGTCCATACTTGGTTAACTGTGTTTCACAAAGCTTTTGCCAAATAAGCTCCAATTCTAAGACTTCTCTTTAATTAGAATTTGTTAGAGCTGGAAAACTTTCTGGTGTAGAATTGTGCATGCTATCTTATAAATGCATTTTGTATACGTGAATGGATATCTAGATGGTAGTGACATTTACCCACACATTTATAGATTTTATTTACATATATACACAATATATATATATATATATTCTGGGCATATATACGTATGTATTTATATATACACACATATTAGTCTAAATGGTCCTTAGAGAATGTATTCTTTTTGGTTTATAATTTCTATAATCAAAAGCTCTTGAAAATATAATAGCAATAGATATTTAAAGAGGTATATTACCAAATGTTTTTTCAGAATAATTATTGTTCATACCAGTGAGTATTTCTTTCAGAGATTCAATTAGACACTAAAATTCAATTTTCAGAGCATTACAACTTGGCGGCAAAATTTTCTTTTGGCTGAAACACTGCATGCAAGCTTTTGGCTTCGATAAAAATCTTTGGAGGTATAGCCGAAAAGTCTGATTCAGATGACTGAATGGCTAAAATTTTTTCTGTTTAAAAGGAATAATCTGGTTACACATGAAATATTAAAAACTATATTCAAATGGATAGTCAACTATTGACTTATTTCTTTTAAGTCTTAGCCAAGCTGGCTTATCCTATTTCAACTGCTTTACAACCCATATCATTTTTGATTCATTGTCTTTTTTTTTTAAGTATCCCAATAGAAGCCGTCATTTCTAATGTTCCACCCCAACTTTGCTGAGTTTTGGCCCGGAAAATTTATTTAGCTTTTCTCTGCTGTTGTTAAGCTATTGTAAATTCTTGTGTTTAAAGCCTTTCTGGTTTAATAAACAGTTCTAAAATCTCAAGAAAATATCCAAATTCTTTTAATAATTTGGTACTTAGCCATCTATTCAGTTTGTTTACAATGATAAATTTTGCTTATACTCAATTATTTCCTCTAGTCCTAGAACTCCACCCCTTACCCATAATGAAGGTGCAGTTTAAAAAACAGGTTTTTTTGTAACTAATTCACATGGTTTAATATGCAAAAAGTACAATAATCAGAGCTATTCAGCTGTCATTACTTGTGAGGAAGTAAGCAATTTTTCCATTATTAGGATGACCAAATAACTTATTAGAAAAACTCATATGTTTCTGAGACTTAAAGAGGGGGTGCTATTGATAATACTAGGACAGTTCTGGGCAAAACAGCTCATATGATCGCACTAATCATTATAGATATTTTTTTAAAAATGAATTTGTGTATCGGTTGAGGTTTCTGACTGTGTTTATTTCTAACATTTCTTCCAGTAAAAAGATTCTTGGTCATGTGCTAAGTATATGCCAGGTAATATAGAACTTAAAAAAATGTAAGAATCTCTAATCTCAAGCAGGACAAGTTGGAGAGGCAAGTTACTTACAGATAACGCAGTAAGGTAACAGCGCAAATAAATTCAATTCAGTATGGTTTTATTGGGTGCCTACTGTATGTAAAGAATTGTGGTTATAAAGAAAGATGAACAAAACAAAAATTCCTTTTCTTGAAATCTAGAAGAAGAGACATACTCAACTAATACAATGGAAAAATGGTACGACTTTCATGAACTAATTTTTATGGGAAAACAAAAGAAACAAGAAGTTGGGGAAAGCTTTACAAAGCAAGTAAGTTTGAACTAGGCCTTGAGGAATCCTTACAATTTTGGCAAGTTGAGATTACGAAGGTACTCAAAGCTAATGAAGTAATAAGAGCAAAAGGCAGAGCCCCTCATATGATTTGTTACAAGGAGTGGCAGAAGGGAGATACGGAGCATCTCTGAAATGGTAATTGTGATGGGATTTAAATGCTATGCTGGGCAATGCATTATTAAGTGCTTAAAGTATATACAGAGAGAGAAGATATCCTTTGGACTGAGAAACATTTTGTGGTCAGTTTACCATAATTCCATAAAAAGAAAGGAATCACACTTCTATTTGTTCATAAAGCCCTGTTTCAGAGGGATCAACAAATACTAAAGATGGAAATCCTTTTTTTAATTAAATGCTAAAGAATAAAAGCTGCAATAATCCTTCTAAAAAGTATTAGTGATGAACAATCCCATGGGGTTATAGTGAGACAAATATGATAGGGTTAGAAAAATTGTAGAGAAAAATTATTATAAAAGCACTAGGGAAATGCCTTAGAAAATTAATAAAGATTGGCTTGGTTTAAAGATGATAAACAAAGACTAATACAAAAGGCTAATGAATTCAGTCATTGAGAAAGTTTATAAAGTGTTTGCTAAAAGAATTACTACTAGATGAGATTTTATTAAGCATTTTTTAAATTTAACGAAAAAGGGTAACTCATTAATAAAATTTGTAGTTGATACTAAATTAGGAGACAATGAAGCTGATAGTAAATTCTAGAAATTCTTATAATAGACTCTAGAACTAGATGTTTAAAATAATGTTTTAAAGAAAATCGTATTCACCCCATTTTAAATCCACATAGAAGCAGCAGTTAACATTAGAAACATGCATCCACTTCCAGGAGATAGTCATGGTTTAAGGGTGGAGAAATCAATGGTAGAATCACTTGAAATTTAGAGCAGTAGAAAAATATCTTCAATAAAGAGTCTAACTTTTTTTTTTTGGAGGAGTCTTGCACGGCCGTCAGGCTCACTACAACCTCCACCTCCTGAGTTCAGGCAATTCTCCTGCCTCAACCTTTCCCAAGTAGCTGAGACTACAGGTGTGTGCCACTACACTTGGCTAATTTTTTATATTTTTAATAGAGATGGGGTTTTTACCGTGTTTGCCAGGCTGGTCTTGAACGCCTAACCTCAAGTGATCTGCCTGCCTTACCCTCCCAAAGTGCTGGGATTACAGGCACGAGTCACTGCACCCAGCCCAAGAGTCTAAATTATTAGAATATATATGATTGAAAGTGACTTTTATAAACATTTAGATAAATCTTTGTGATTGAATCTTCTGTGGAACATTTTTCCATCAGTGGCTTGCATTTTAATGAATTAATTATTTTAAAATTATCTTATTCCCTCTGGATGTTGTTTAAATGTCTAGAGTTATCTAGGTCTTAAGGAACATTGGATGTGGAACAATGAGTGGAGGCCTAGAGAACAAGGATAGTTCCCTGCAATAGTTATATAGATCCCTCGCAAGGTTCATATTTCTGTCTATACTGCTGGTTAATCTGAATATTTCCATAAATTGTGGAACATAATCCATGGCCTTGATTTTCTGTCTTGTAGTAAGATTTATCATTTCTATGTAAATTAAAGATCATTACATGATTACTGTGAAGAATCAACATTACTATTTGTGATGATCAAATAAACAGTATTTTTGCAGTTGACTATTCAGGGATCTGTTAAAGCATTTAGACCTTAGGCCTTCATAGCATGCATGTATGTATGTATGTATATATATATATATATATATATATATATATATAATAGCTTTTTAGATCTTTGGCTCTTACTACTCTGAAAATTTGGCACACAGGGTAATAATAAAAAAAAAAGCTTTCTTGGCCAGGCATGGTGGCTCATTCCTATAATCCCAGCATTTTGAAAGGCTAAGGCAGAGGATCCCTTGAGCTTAGGAGTTCAAGACCAGCCTGAGCAACATAGCAAGACCTTAACTAAACATTATGCTGGCTTCACTGCTGTAAGCTTTTTTTTTGTCTTCTTTTTTTTTCTTTTTTTGAGACGGAGACTTGCTCTGTTGCCAGGCTGGAGTGAGGTGGTGGTCTCGGCTCACTGCAACCTTCGCTTCCCAGGTTCAAGCAAGCAATTTCCGTGCCTCAGCCTCCTGCGTAGCTGGGACTACAGGTGCACCACCACAGCCTGCTAATTTTTTGTATTTTAGTAGAGACTGTGCCAGCATGTTGGCCGGGATGATCTCAATCTCCTGACCTCGTGATCTGCCCACCTTGGCCTCCCAAAGTGTTGGGATTACAGGCATGAGCCACCACTCCCAGCTGCAGTAAGCTTTTAGAAGCCTACATGTTGGTATTTGAGCATATGAAGTGGATCATAATGGGGGTAATTAGGTTTCTTTTACAGGTAATAGTAAGAACCTAACTCAGCATGCCACTTGTAAACTTAATCTATACAGCATAGAGACATTTGTCACCATTGACAGTTCTGACATTTAATCTAGGATCTATTTGCAACTCAGCTTTCCTTGTGTTACTATGTATTTGATAGTCTCAATTCAGGCTCAAAGCATCAGCTTTTTTCTTCTAGTTTTTCTGAATTTTACCTAACAAGGGAAAACAGAAATGTCTGTTTACTATTGAGGTGATCATTTTTCTTCAGATGAGTCATGCCAGTCACGTATAGGGTCCAGCCCTATAGGGTTCTGTGAGCCCCTCCCTGCTGGTGCAGAGACGAGAAACTAGAAATAAAAGACACAGACACAGAGATAGAGAAAAGAGAGTTTGGGCTCGGGGGTCCACTACCAACCAAAGTGTGGAGACCTGCAGTGGCACCGAGTGCCTGGACACTCTGACTTTTATTGAGTACAAAGCAGTGGGCAGGGACAGTAGGGTGAGGTAATGGTGGTCGGCCATAGGGTCAGGGAAATCACATATCTTAAAGATAGGGGGCCCAGGACTTTCAGGTAGCCGAGACGAGGAGAAAACCTAATGCATCAGCACTCTGCATATTTGTTAGAAATGTCAAGGACATTAATTCTTATCTTCTGAGACAAAGAGAAAGGTGCAGAAGCAGGGCGTGAGAGTAGACATGGAACGTGACCACTGAAGCACAACATCACATAGAGACAGTTAAGTCCCTGGATGTCTGTGGGTTTCCCTGACAGCCGTCAGGCCTTGCCACAAGAGCTTGGAGAAGCGGAGTTTTCTCCTAACTTCCCCAGGAAGGAGATGTCTCGTCATTTTGGACATCTCCTTCCCTAGCTGGCTAAACAGCGGGCTCTTTCACAGCACTGGCACTGCCGCACAGCTGAGGCGCCCTCCAGCAGCCCTTATGCAGGCATGACAGAGGGCTTAGAGCATCTTGCCTTAGGATCACTTTGTTCACAATGTCGCCTCAGTTCCATGCTTCGTAACCCAATAGTCATTAGTAAATTAAAGGTTATATTGAGTATATGTCTTTATGATTATAAGTGAGTATAAGATTATGTATGATTATATAAAGGAATAACTATGTGCCTACATTTCTAATTCTTTTCTAAACCAATGTTTATATGGGAACAGGCTGAGGCTTCAGACCCTTGCCACAGCACTTGCAGGGTTTCTCCCCTACAGTCACGGTTCTTGAATATTTACCTCTTGTGCTCTTTTTGTAGTTCACAAGCCAAAGCTGCCCTAAATAGTATGGAAATTAGATTAATGGTCCAGGACCGAGGTATAGTGCTTTGTTTGAATAGGAACGTCTATAAAGTGGAGCCAGTAGGACCTGAAGAAAACTTAATCCAGGTGAGACAGGTGAGATTCAGAACATCTGCCTCACCTGGGTTAAGTTTTCTCGGGTCCTGCAGGCTCCACTTTACTGACTTTACTATTCAACCAAAGCCACTATGCATCATTTTTAGAGCACTAATCTTAACTCCAAGGGGGTACAACAACCTCATCACTTCTAGTATGAATACAACCAAGATATTGTGTAAGCTGAGAGTGGCAGAAAAAAAAAAACAGGAAAAAGCTCTTTCTTGGACAACCGGTGTCAGTTGGAGAAGTCTATTCTTATAAAAGGAGTTATATTGGTCTTCTAAGAAGAAAGGTTGTCAGGAACTGGCAAGCACTAAAATGCCTAACCAACACCTTGGAGTTAGAGCATCTAGTTTTAGAAGGCAGAGACTAGGAGGGATAGTCAGAGCTAAAGATAAGGAATCTGGACCAAAGCTCATTCCAGTTCCTAGGATTAGTGCAAAATATGATTTATTAAGCTAGAATAGAAGCTCTGCAGTCACAATTGGACAATCACAACTTACATCTGGATGTCAGAAATAATTCTGCACCCTACTCTTTTTTTCTTAAGTTAAAGAGACTCTGTCTCCCAGGCTGGAGTAGAGTGGAGTGATCATAGCTGACTGCACCCTGGAATGCTTGGGCTCAAATAATCCTCTTCTCTCACATAGCTGGGACTAGAGGCACATGCCATCATTCGGACTCATTTTTTTTTTTTCTTTTAGAGACAGGGTCTTGCTGTGTTGCCCAGGCTGGTCTCAAACTCCTGGCCTCAAGTGATTCTCCTGCTTTGGCCTCCCAAGTCACTGAGATTACAAGGCACCTTATTCTTGATTTGTATTCTTCCCTTGTCAGGACTAGCTTGGAGCTGTTACCCTAACTCTGTACGTAAATACAGCCTTAACTATCAAGACCCAAGAAAGATATGAGCAGAGCAAAATGAGGAGCTCATACAAGCATAATTAAGACTTGAAATGTCAGCAGATAAGGTATCTGAACATGTCTATGACAGAAAGCCAGTTGCAACTTGTTTAACTACTGCAGTGCTAAAAAACCACTGTTGTGTATACCATATTCAAAGTAATAATTGGATAGAAAGGTATATGGCCTTTACTTCAAAGAGCTTATACTTGTGAAATGTACACTAGAAGACAGTATGTAGAAAGGATTAAGTGAATTTTACCAAAAAATGTATTGTAGAAATAATTTGTGACTTCACATCACATTGATGATCAAGAGAAACAATGTATTTTAAAAGGGACATGTAAACTGGTTTGTGAAATGCAAGTGAGATTCTGATGCAAAAAATAACTAGAAATGACCTTAGATATCATTTGGTACATGTTAGAAATTTGAGAAAAATTAAGACCCACTACTAGTGGGATAAATTTTGGTGTACAGTTTTTCTTGGTGACAGCTTGAGAATACATATCAAAAGCCTTAAAATATGCATATCCTTTGACTCAGTAACTTTCCTTACAAATTAATCCTATGGAATAATTTAACATATGCACAAAGATTTACATGCAAGAACGTTCTTCATAGCATTGGTCTTAAATTATTTAATTTTTTTAACTTCTCATTTTACAGCAAAAAAAGTTGTAAAAATAGTAGATATTTTCTATATATCCTTCACCCAGCTTTCTCAAACATTAGCATTTTACATAACCAGAGTACATTTATCAAAACCAAGAAGTTAATAAATAGGTAGAATTTTTGTCAATAAATAAAATTTTAAAACCAGCAAACTACTGCAGATATAATGCTATCATTGAAGCTACAGACCTTTTTCAGACGTTCCCAATTATCCCACTTTTTTTTTTTTTTTTTGGGTCCAGGATACAATCTAGTATTCTACTCCTTGCTTAGCAGGTAACCATATTCTTTTATTCTGTTACCATGCGGCATAATTCTTCAGTCTTTTTTCTCCTTCTTAACATTAACATTTTTGAAGAGTACTGCCCAGTTGTTTTGTAGAATGTCTCTCAATTTTTGTTTGACTAATGTTTCTCTGTGATAAAATTCAGATTATGCATTTTTGGCAAGAATACCACAGAAATAACATTATGCTCTTCTCAGTGAATCATATTCAAAGACATGTGATACTAATTAGCCTTGATAGTAGTGATTGTTGACTTTGATTCACTTTACTTGGTTAAAGTGGTGCCTGCCAGGTTGCTCCATGTAAATTAGTTCTTTTAATGAACAAAAAAAAACTAGTTTTTTTAAATGAATAAATATCTCATGGGGAGGTGCTTTGAGATATGTCTTCAATACCTATTTTCCCTTCTTAATGAATAAATATTTCATGGGGCAGTACTTTGAGATATGTCTTCCATACGTATGTTGATTAATCTTGCCTGAAATAATTATTACTATGGCATTAGACAAAAAATTATATTTTATTTTTATTATTTCTTATACACATCTTAATTCAAAATTAATACGTTTATTAATAGAGAAGAGCTTTTTCTTCTCCTTTTTTTTTGTTTATTCATTTACTTATATGGACTCATGGATATTTTATTCTATTGATTAAAATATATTACTATCATTATTTATTGTGTTCCTCAAATTGCCCTAGATTTGACCATTGGAAGTGTTTTCAAGTTGGTTCTTGTGAACTTCCAGTGTACTACCATTATTTTCTGACTTCCTTACATTCTGGCATCACAAAATCACCAGGTTCATCTTGTATTTTCCTTGCCCCAGCCATGAAATAGGAATTTCTCCAAGGAACCCTGGTTTCTTTTATTGTATACTAAGAATTTATACACACATCTGTATCTGTGTCTGTATTTAACCTGTCTGTGTATATATTTTTAAAACATGAGTACACAGTAGTATCACCTATTGCAATCCAACACCACAGAGTTCAGGACTGGCTTAGAGCTGTTACCCCAACTCTGTAAGTGTAGCCTGAACCATCAAGGCCAGGGAAGGATATAAGCAGAGCAAAATGAGGAGCTCATACAACCACACATCCTGGGTAATTTTAACTAAGTTTTTTGAGTATATAGAAAATTGCCATGGTTCTAAAAGTCAAGAACTATTCACAAAGATACAGTAAGAGAAGTGTCACTTCCCTCACATTACTTTTTCGCCATTGTTGTTTCCGCATTCTTCTCACCCTGTTCCCACCTACCTCTTGTAAGTAACCAACCAATCTCAGTTTTTGGCTTATCTTTTCTATATTTCTTCTTTTCTGTACCCCCTCTTCCCCCAACAGATTCACTGAGATATAATTCACACACCATACAATTTCCTTATTTAAACTATACAATTCATTTTCTGTATATATATTCATAGGTTGTGCAGCCATCACCACAATCAATTTTAGAACATTTTCATCACCCCAGAAATTGTCTCTCTCCAGTTTCCCCCAACTTCTCCCAACCTTAAGCAACCATTAACTTACTTTCTGCCTCTATGCATTTGCCTATTCTGGAAATTGTATATAAATGGATTCTTACAATATGTGCTTTTCTGTGTTAGGCTGCTTTCACTTACCATAATGTTTTCAAGGCTTATCCATATTATAGCATGTATCAGTATTTTATTTCTTTATATTGCCATATAACATTGTATTGCATGGTATATTCATTTCCTAGGGCTGCCATAATAAATTACCACCAAGTGAGTGGCTTAAAAGAACAGAAATTTATTATTTCACAGTTCTGAAGGCTTGAAGTCCAAAATAAAAGATATCAGCAGGGCCTTGCACCCTCTGAAAACTCTAGGAAATTGTTCCTGGTGTCTTCCTAGCTACTGGGCTCCTGCCAATCAATCCTTGGCATTCCGTGGTTTGTAGCTGTATCACTTCAATATATCTGCCTCTGTCTTCACGTGACCTTCTTCCCTGTGTATATCTTTCTGTGCCCACTCCTTTTATTTTAAAGACACCAATAATTGGCTATACAGCTTAATATGATCTAGTGTGACCTCATTTTAACTAATTAATCTGCAAAGACTTTATTTCCAAATAAGGTCACTTTCTGAGGTTCCAGATGGATATGAATTTGAGGGCAACACTATTCAGTTATCTACATATAGACATGCAACATTTTGTTTACCTATTCTTCAATTAATGGAATTTTATTCCTGTATTTATTTATGCCCAAATGAGCAGATAGATGAGCACTTTCTCATTTCTCCTCCTTTTTATTTGAAGGGTACATACTGTTGATATTTTTGCTTTTTCCTTTTTTTACTTTATAATATATCCTGGAAGTGTTTTCATATCACTTCATAGAACTCTCACTCATTCTAATCTAAATGTTCAGTCATAGAGAATTTATTAATATATGTGTAAGATGGAAATTGATTTAGTATTTTAATTTTTATGAATATGGAATGATGTACACAATATATTGGGGGTGTTCTACAGGTTATTTAATTCTTATTTTCAAGGTATTATATTCACGCAGTATGAAATTCCACCTTCTAATTATGTTCTCCATCTAATCAGCCCTTTCCCAGAGTCAACCAGTGCTTCCACTGAATGTCAGCTATACATATTGTTCCACATCTTGCCTTTTTGCTTAATATATCTTAGAGATTGTTCCATTTTTTATAGCTGCATAATGTTCCATTTTCTTATCACATCATACTTTATTTTACTAATCCTCTTTTGATATACATCTTAGTATTTCTAGTCTTTTGCCACAACAAATATAGCAGCACTGTTTGCAGTGACTGAAATAGTTGGAAACAACCCCAAAGGTCCATAAAGAGTAAACTGAATAAATTATATATTTATGTGATAACATACATAATGAAGAGAGAATGAATGGATTGCCACTCAACTCAACAATGTGAATGAATATAACAAACATAACGTGGAACAAAGTCAGACCCAAAAGAGTATATAAGACTTCCAATCTATATAGGGTAGGGATAGCTCGTGTCAGACCAGTCCTTCTTCAAGTAGCAATTATAACTCTGGATAAAATATTACAAAACCAACTACCTGGAAACACTGGAGAAGAATGAAAATTGAGCAGAAACTGAAGAAGAGTCTATATTTGGAGGAGGAGAATGGCCTTGAGTACATTTCCTATTTTTATGACTCTTTCTCTAGGGCCAGCCTAAGTTGGCACCAAGTAGCATGCCTAAAATTTGGTAGAAAACTTGCAGTCTTTCTGGCTTGAAGATCCAAAGGAAGAGTTTGGGTAAAAAGTGAGTGAGGAAATTTCAGAAAGGAGAAAAACCGTCCAGAGGTAGCCCTAAATTCTACACACAGCTTTGTCCAAATCTCTGGATGACCCCTGAATTACACATATGCAGAGTGGATTCCTAGCAGCCCAGCTAAGACCAAAAGAACTGAATAGAGATTTCTTAATATCCATTGCTGGGGTACAGAGTTTGGAATTTAAGTCTAGCCAAGTTTACTTGTCTACTTAAATAATAATCCTCTCCTTAGAAACATATTTGGTCTCTACAGCAGAGGTCAGCTATTTTTTCTTAAAGGACAAGAGAGTAAGTATTTTAGGTTCACAGGTCATGTGGTCTCTGTTCTAACTACTCAGCAATGCAGTTGTAATGTAAAAATATCCACAGACAATATGTAAACACATGGCTGTGGCTGCATATCATTAAAACTTTCTTTAGAAAAACAAGTGATCAGCCCACTGGCTATAGTTTGGCAGCTCCTGCTCTACAGCATCTCAATCACGGTATCCAAGGTACAATAACAAATTATGAGACAAACAAATACACATACTGAAGAACAAAAGCAATCATTGGAGATTAACTCTGAAGTGATGCTCATGTATGAATTAGCAGACACAGATTTTAAAGCAATCTGTATAGTTATTTTAACTGTACTCAAAGAGGTAAAGTTTGTTCATAATGGATAAACAATTAGAAAAATGTCATCAAAGAAAGAAACTTTAAAAAATAATAATTGTAGAACTGAAAGTATTTTTCAAATAAAATATTCGCTAGGTACTCTTTCAGTAATTTAAAGATGACAAGGAACAAAGTTGAATGTAGGTATGTAGAAATTATCAAGTATGGGAAATGAAGAGGAAGAAACAGTGAACATGGCCGGGTGCGGTGGCTCATGCCTGTAGTCACACACTTTGGGAGGCCAGGGCGGGTGGATCTCCTGAAGTCAGGAGTTCGAGACCAGTCTGTCCAACATGGTGAAACCCTGTCTCTACTAAAAATACAAAAATTAGCTGGGTGTGGTGGCACACGCCTGTAGTCCCAGCTACTTGAGAGGCTGAGGGAGGAGAATCGCTTGAACCTGGGAGGCAGAGGTTGCAGTGAGCCAAGATTGCACCACAGCACTCTAGCCTGAGCAACAGAGCAAGACTCCCATCTCAGAAAAAAAAAAAAAAAAAAAAAAAAAAAAAAAACCAGTGAACAGAGCTTCTCTGATCTTTAGGACGATAACAAAGGCCTAATGTGTGCGTAATTGGAGTCTAGGAAAGGAGTTAGAGAATGGGGCAAGATAAATGTTTGATGACTAATGGCTGAAAGTTTCCCACTTCTGGTCAAAGACACGAACTTACAGTTTTGGGAAACCCTGTGAACCACAGGCAGAATAAACAAAGAAAATCACACCTAAACATATAATTAGACTAGTGAAACTAAGAAGATATTGAAGAGCAAAACAGCACATTGCATAGAAGGGGAAACTATAATGAACAACTGCAGATTCCTTACCAGTAACAACGGAGATCAAAAGAAAGTAGACCAACATCTTCAAAGTGCTGAAAGGAAACCACCAACCCAGAAATCTATCTCCAACAATATTTTCCTTCACTGATGAAGGTGATTGATATTAAAACATTTTTATGTAAACATAAGAGTATATACTATGTGATTCCATATGTATAAAGTCAATGGAGATAGACATCAAGTTACTTTTGGTGGGGTTGAGTAATTGCAAGGAAGGAATTTTTCACCATAATGAACCACCTCATAAATTTGTAACATTAAAAAACATCAGTTTTATTTTCTCATGATTCTGCAATCAAGGCTAGGCTCAGCCAAGTAGTTCTGCTGGTCTTGACAGTGGTCACTTGTTGGCTACATTAAGGTAGTATGTTGGTTGCAGGCTAGACTCATTAGGTATGTCTAGAACTCTATTTAGTCTAAAGGCAAACATTTCCAGGGTCAGACTTACAATTTGTACTCTTCTCTGTATATGTCATACCTCAATTAAAAGTCTGCTTTCAGGCCAGGTGCAGTGGCTCACACCTGTAATCCCAATACTTTGGACAGCCAAGGCAGAAGGATTGTATGAGGCCAGGAGTTGGAGACCAGCCTGGGCAACATAGCAAGACTCCATCTCTACCAAAAAAAAAAAAAAAATTAGCTGGGCACAGTGGCACATGCTTGTAGTCCTACCTACTCAGAAGGCTGAGGCAAGGGGGTTCATGGAGCCCAGGAGTTCAAGGCAGCAACAGTCAGCCATGATTACACCCTTGTACTCCAGCCTGGGTAACAGAGTAAGACCCTGTCTCAAAAAAAAAAAAAGAAAAAAGTCACTTTCAAAGGGCAATAGATAATTATTTTTTAATTACAATCTAACAAAAATAGAAACTACAGATGTTCCAGAAAATATAAGTATTTCTATGTGACTAGTGTAGAATTCATATAAGAAACACTAATAGGTGATAAAGTGAAAAAGATAACTTAGGGTTAGATTATAGTGAGATCTGAGTGCTTGGCTACAGAGCTGGGTCTTAATTGAAGGGGAATGGGAAACTATTGAAGGGTTTTGAGCAGAGGAATCATATGTTCAAAACAGTGGTTTAGGAATATAATTCCATGCTAGTGTACCAATTAGACTGGAGGAGGGAGAGAATATTATCAAACAGATCAATTTAGCAACAATTTAGATATGCACCAATAGGAACTGAATTTAAATGGTGGCAAGCTAATGGAAAAAATCATAATAAAATGTATTGATTCTACATTTACAGAGATTGAGGGCCTACTATGTTATATGTACTTGGTAAGGGACTGTATACATTTTTGTCTTTATATTCAAGGAACGCACAATATATGAAATATAGAAGTGTAAAAAAATAATGACAATTTGTTGTAATAAGAACTATAGTAGATGAATGTTTAAGGTGTTGAGGACACAAGAAGAGGAAGCAGCCGGTAATACAGAGTCTAAGACATGCTTTAAATAAGATTTAACCTTAGATGAGTAATTATGTTTGCCAGACAATGAAGGCAAAGAACAACATTCTAGCCAGAAGAAACAGCACATATAAAGTCATAGGCAAAGCAGAGTAGCACATGGTTAATTGGGGGACGTAGTTAAGTATGTGTACATGTGCAAGCTAAGCATAGGTACAGAAGCTAGAAAGATGAAGGATCACATCACTATGGGCAAAAGACATCATGAAAGATTTAGTGACTATATGAGATGAAACAGGATTTAGTGACTTTATAAGAAGACAAGGATGACCTTAATATTTTGAATTTAAGTGACCAGAAGAATAATGATAAACCTAGTATTAAGAATTATATAATTTACAGACATTTTTCATCTGAGTGGACATAAAATACCTAGAAGGTCTTTTTGTATGTGTGTGAAGACTAGCACTAGATGTGTTTCATCAATGGAATTCTGAATATCAAATAATCATCACAGGTTTTTAAAGCCAGTCAACAACCAAGAATTGATACTGACCATTGGCACAGTTTTTTTCAAAAATGACACACTGTGAAAGAAAAAAACACTTGAATGAATATTTTTCTCAGAAGAAAAGAAAAATGTTTAAATACATATAGCATAACTGAAGAAAAAACAGAATTGCTGTGAATGTTCTAAAGACCTGGTTCTAAATAATCAAGTTAATTCCTCTTTCATTTGTTTTAAAATACTGTTGATCCAAGAACCAACAACCATCAGCTAATGCTGGAAGTCTATAATTATGCATTGATATATGAGAAGGCTGTCAGTCTCTACAGAAGACTGGTACATTGCTTAGCAGAATACTTGAGCTGCTGTTGGTTCAGTGAATCTGCAGCTCAGAAATTTTCCTAGAAAGTAACCTCTGTTGTCTGTGTTGTTCAAATTAGATATCTGTTTGTGAAGACAAACCCCACTGGGTACAGGCAGTATTACCTTAATCATTTAAGGATAATTGATTAGAAATCCAAATCAAACCTTGAGACTGCCAAGTCTAGAGGGGTGGCTGCCTAGGGATAGACAGCAGGAAGGGGTGGGAGCTTACAAAGACGCACGAGGAAATTTTTATAATTGATGGATATGTTTGTTATTTATTTTTGAGATGGAGTCTTGTTCTGTCACCTAGGCTGGAGTGCAGTGGTGTGATCTCAGCTCACTGCAACCTCTGCCTCTCGGGCTCAAGCAATTCTCCTGCCTCAGCCTCCCAAGTAGCTGGGACTATAGGCACACGCTGCCACGCCTGGCTAATTTTTTTGTATTTTTGTATTTTTGTAGAGACGGGGTTTCACCGTGTTGCCCAGGCTGGTGTGAACTCCTGAGCTCTTGCAATCTGCCCGCCTCAGCCTCCCAAAATGCTGGGATTACAGGCATGAGCCACCTCGCCTGGCTGTTTGTTACTTTGATTGTGGTGATGGCTTCATGAGTAATACCCATTTAAACTATTCCAGTTGTACACTTAAATAGCGCAGTTTATTGCATGCCCATCATGCTTCAGTAAAGATGTTAGCAAAAGAAATTACTTTCGTCTTTGAATGGTCAGATACACTGTTTTAAATCCTACACCATCATCCATATAAAGAAGAGATGGTCATTTAAAAATATTTATACAGGACTTGAAGCAATGTAGGTTACCTGAGGTATAATGAATTTAGTGTCATGGTATTTAAAGTAGTCTTGACATAATACACTTTATTAAGATATAGATTTGTAAATTTATGCTAATTCTGAATGATTATTATTCTTGAGTTGGTTTCTGTAGACAGAATGTTAAAGTGGGTTTTAAACAGGTTTTATATAATATATCAATAACACATTAGCTTGATTTTTTTTTTCTTGCAAGAGATGCAGAAAGATCAATGTCTTACATGTTCCATATCATTTCAATAAAGTTTTTTTTGGCCAGGCATGGTGACTCACACCTGTAATCTCAACACCTTGAGAGGCTGAGGCTCGAGAATCACTTGAGGCCAGGAGTTCAAGACCAGCCTGGGAACATAGTGAGACCCTACAAAAAAAATATGGAAATTAGCCAGGTATAGTGGCACATGCCTGTCGTCTTGGCTACTCAGGAGGTTGAGACAGGTGATCACATGAGCCCAGGAGCTCGAGGTTACAGTGAGCTATGATCATACCACCTGCACTATAAGGAGTGAAACCATGTCTCAATCAGTCAAACTTATTTGAACCTTTGTATATTTTTACTTTTATTGAGCTTTTCTTTAGAATCCAATTTTTAATGGCTTTCTGGCAGTGTCATCCTGGTTGTGGTTGAGACTAATATGAACTCTAGTTTGTAATTTTTGTTATTGTTTTTGTTTTTTTTTTGAAACAAGGTCTCTGTTGCTAGGGCTGGAGTACAGTGGTGCAGTCACGGCTCACTGCAACCCCTTTCTCCCACCTCAGCCTTCCAAGTAGCTGAGACTATAGGCACATGCCACCACACCTGCCTAATTTTTTAATTTTTTGTAGAGACAGGGTTTCACCATATTGCCCAAGCGGGGCATAAACTACCAGACTCAAGTGATCCACCCACATCAGCCTCCCAAAGTGCTGGGATTATAGGCGTGAACCACCATGCCCAGCTGAGCTCTAATTATTGAAGATTAATACTATAGGTTGAACCTGAATATATTAGAAGACATAGGGCACTTTCGTAAAGAAGTTCAAATAAGTGAGATAGAGAATCTTTTAAAAGAATTATTTGATGCTTAGGGTGTAGTCATATGCTCTTAATATTGCTAGAGTGTAAATTGCTAAAACTTTTCCTATCTTTTTATACAGCAATTTCAGCTCTTAGAATTTACTCTAAATAATCAGCCCAGGCGCACTTTGGGAGGCCAAAGGGGGCAGATCACCTGAGGTCAGGAGTTCCAGACCAATCTGGCTAATGTGGTGAAACCCTGTCTCTACTAAAAATACAAAAAAATAAAATTAGCCAAGCATGGTGGCGGGCTCCTGTAATCCCAGCTACTCTGGAGGCTGAGGCAGAAGAACTGCTTAAACCCGGGAGGCAGAGGTTGCAGTGAGCCGAGATCGAGCCATTGCACTCCAGGTTGGGCAACAAAAGGGCAACTCTGTCTCAAAAAAAAAATTATTATCAAAAATCCGGAAGCATGTACATGTGAAGACATTCATGCCACTTTTATGTGTAATAGTAAAAAAAAAAATGAAAGCAAACTAAATATAATAGGTAAAGTATGTTGTTTACTCAAGCCATCATTAAAAAGAATGTAGCAACTTGAAACTATATGTATTATTTACATGAAAAATAAACCAACACAATGGGTTTATTTACTTTGTGAAACTTCACCACTTAGGATTTGAGGACTTTAAGTATAAACAAATCAGAACACAAAATTGCCTGCTATTACAAAGTAGCAAGAAAGGCTGGGCACTGTGAATCACACCTATAATCCCAGCACTTTAGGAGACTGAGGCAGGCAGATCACTTGAGGTCAGGAGTTCAAGACCAGCCTGGCCAACATGGTAAAATCTGTCTCCACTAAAATTACAAAAATTAGCCAGGTGTGGTGGCTCACACCTGTAATCCCAGCTACACAGGAGGCTGAAGCAGGAGAATCACTTGAACCCAGGAGGCAGAGGTTGCAGTTAGCTGAGATCTTGCTACTGTATTCCAGCCTGGGCAACAGAGCAAGACTCCATTCCAAAACAAAAACAAAGTAGCAAGAGCGAGTATGCCAGTATGCTGGGGGTAAAATGTTAGATACTCTGTATTTTCCGTATCTTATTTTCATACTTTAAAAAACATTATTTTAAAATTTAGAATATGTTTCTAAAATAACATATTCCTTTTAATTACAAATACACAAATTCAGCAACCCTAAAGTGGCATACACTGCTACTGGCTGAAGCTCTGGGGTTTTATTAGTACAATGATGACTTAATTAACAAATCCTCTATGAACAAAGCCTCTTTACCCAAGACTGGCCTTGGTGTAGTAGACATGAGGGAAGGACCGGTTTTCTCTGTGCTAGATCGGTAGCAGCAGGGACTAATGAGGCAGGGCCTTGAAAGTGGCTCTCTCTCAGATCTAACTCCTCAGGGATTGGCTAAAGCTGAAGCTGAGGGCACTGGTGCACTCCTGGGACCTACACAGCCTGGTTACCCAGGTGTTGAAAAAACAATTTCTGTGCCAACACCATATGTGGCTTTTAAGAGACTCGGCAGGATTCTTGCTTTAGGCAGAGCATTCCTCGTGTGGAATGAGTAAGCTGGAAAATAACAAAGAGGGAATCCCATGTGCTAGGAAGCTTCCACTTGTCTTCTGTGTGCTCTGTATACTGCTTTTTCAATTCTGTGGGCCTCATTATTCAACTATAAAGCGAAAGGAGTAGCTGAAAAATCTCTAATGTATCTTTCAGTTGTAATAGACTACATGTTTAAATCGAGAGTCAGCAAACTTTTTGTAAAGGGTCAAATAGTAATTACTTTCTGCTTTGCAGGGCATACTATCTCTGTTGCAAGTGTTCAACTTTCCCTCTATAGTGTGAAAACAGCCATATGTAAACAAATAGGTGTGGCTGTATTCCAATAAAACTCTGTTTATAAAAATAGGCAGCTATCCAGATTTGGCCTACAGGCCATATTTTAACAAGCCCAGGTCTAGATGTTAATGTAATGAGAATGTCATATTAAAATAATTATTTGACAAATACAATATAGTCCTTATTTCATAGAGACCATTCTCTCAAACTTTTTACTTTTAAAGAGTAGTTAAATATAAAATATTATTTCACTGTTAGGATGTAATGCCATAGGAAAAAAATTTAAAATACTCTGTCCCCAAACTGTTGTAAATTATCTGAAATAGAGCCTTTGACTTCCCAATTAAGGAAGAAAATGGTGTCTGTAACACCTGTGACTAGGTTATTTTAAGTCTTCAAAAGTTGAGGGCCTAGTAGGAGACAGCCTCAAGGGCCTGTTAATTTTCTTTCTGATCAAATGGGCTAAATTATGCCTTTCGTAGTAGAAGGTAGGCTGTGGACCCTTTACTATTTTATTTTTCTAAATTTCTGGTGGCTAGGCCTAATAGCCCATGCATATAATCCCAGGCTGAGGCAGAAGGATCCCTTGAGCCCAGGAGTTTGAGATCAGCCTGGGCAACATAGCAAGACCCCATCTCTACTGGAAAAAAAAAACTTTTTAAAAATTAAAAATAAATAGATAATTTTTTGATGGTCCAGAAAGGGACAGCTGCCATGCTTGGCAGGTTTCAGATCCCCATCTATCTTGGGTTGGGTTTATCTCTTGGTCTTAAATTATCAGTATTCTGATGTGGAGATAAGTTTGTCTTCACTTTGGAGACCTTTGTTAGGCTTTAGCTAGTATAGTTTGTCTAATGCATTTATATAAAACTTGTTTCCAACAATGAAAAAGCAATTACAGGTTGGGATATTTAATTCAGGCCCATTACTACATAAAAGCATCAGCACAGTGGTACTTTATCTGACTAGGGAAGTCTAAAATAGCCTTGCTGGCCAGCTTGCTTTCATATAAGCACTATTTGGAATCTTTATTTTCTAACTTGCAGAGCATGAATTCCTTATTGGCCTATCCCACTAGCCACAGCTGTGAGCACAACAGAACTGACACATTCCTAGTAATTATAGCTTGTTCAGAGTGAGCAGGGCCACCTTCCCAGCATAGTGACAGCTATAGCCCTTAATCGAATGCAGTGGTTCTCAAAGTATAGACCCATTGGGGGTGCCCTCTCTGAGGCTCTTTCAAGGACTCTCCTCTATAAAGCCAAAATTACTTCACAGTAATTCGAAGATATTATTTGCCTTTTTGACTCTAAATGGCAGTAGAGTTTTCCAGAGACTACATAATGTATGATATCACAACAGATTGAATACTGAAGAAGATATAAGAATCCAGCTGACTTCTCTTACCTGAATTTTAAAAAGATTAGCAAAAACTTAAATGCCATACTCTTTATTAACATTTTTGTTTGGAATATGTTAAAATGTAGGTTTATTCAGAAATTTTTAAAGATCATTTAAATTTCTAATACAGTAAATATTAATAAATATGACTCACAAAATCTATTTGGAGTCCTCAATATTTTTTTTTTCTGGCTTAGTTTTTGATGGACTCAATGTTTTTAAAAATTTGAAAAGAGACAGGGTCTCACTATGTTGCCCAAGCTGGTTTCAAATTTCTGGGCTCAAGCAATCCTCCTGCCTCACCCTCCCAAAGTGCTGGCATTACAGGTGCAAGCCACTGCTCCTGGCCTCAATAATTTTTTAAGAGAAAAAGTTTGAGAACCCCTCCTCTAATGTAATACCCTTAGTTGCAATACTCTGATCTCATAGTTACTGATATCATCTTTACCATATTCCCTCTTATATCTACTAAAAGTCTCTCCAGAGATAACGTTTGTGAAAAATTTCATAATTACTTCTAGGCATCGTTCTACTGAGTTCTTGCATTCACACGTATTACATACTTTTACATTTATTGGATCATACTATGATCTTCCAAAACTTATTCTCCTGAGTCTAATTTTTCTACTTGATCACTCTCTGAATTCTTCTGAAATCCTAAGGTCTTTTTTTTTTTTAAGACAGGCTCTCACTTCATCACTATGACCCAGGCTGGAGGGCAGTAGCATGATCATAGCTCACTGCAACCTCAAACTCCTGGCTCAAAGGATCCTCTCACCTCAGCCTCCTGAGTAGCTAGGACTACAGGTGTATGCCACCATACCTGGCTAATTTTTTTTTTTTTCTGAGATGGAGATTTGCTCTGTCACCCAGGCTGGAGTGCAGTGGCATGATCTCAGCTCACTGCAGCCTCTGCCTCCTGGGTTCAACTGATTCTCCTGCCTCAGCCTCCTGAGTAGCTGGGATTACAGGCGCATGCCACCACGCCCAGCTAATTTTTGTATTTTTAGTAGAGATGGGTTTCATCATGTTTTCAGGCTGGTCTTGAACTCCTGACCTTGTGATCCACCCGCCTCAGCCTCCCAAAGTACTGAGATTACAAGCATGAGCCACCGCGCCCGGTCACTAATTTTTTTTATTTTTAGTGAAGACAGGGGTCTCACTATGTTGCCCAGGCTGGTCTCAAATGCCTCAAGCAAGCAGTCCTCCCACCTCAGCCTCAAAGTGCTGGGATTACAGGCAGGAGTCACCATGCTTAGCCTAAATCCTAAGGTCTTAAAATTAAAAGGGACAGAGGGATCATCCTATCCCATTCCCAACTCAAGTCAGAAATCCTCTCTAAAACATTCACAACCTGAGAGGTCCATTTCATTCAGTTTTATAAACCCTACATTGTTAGAAACTTTTTCCTTCTGTTGGACATAAATTTGTCTTCTTGGTAAGTTTTACCCATAGGTTCTAGTTCTACTTTGGGGAACTATATAGAATGCATCTTATCTGTCTTTACTGGGCTTCATTCTGGGTATTTTCTTCTGATCTACCATCCAGTTCACTAATTCTTTCTTTTTTTTTTTTTTTTTTTTTTTTGAGACAGAGTCTTGTTCTGTTGCCAGGCACCAGGCTGGAGTGCAGTGGCGCGAGCTCGGCTCACTGCAACCTCTGCCTCCCAGGTTCAAGCAGTGCTCCTGCCTCAGCCTCCCAAGTAGCTGGGACTACAGGTGCACGCCACCACACCCAGCTAATTTTTGTATTTGTTTAGTAGAGACGGGGTTTCACCATACTGGCCAGGATGATCTCAATCTCTTGACCTCGTGATCCGCCCGCCTCAGCCTCCCAAAGTGCTGGGATTACAGGCATGAGCCACCACGCCTGGCCCACTAATTGTTTTTTAAATTGTGTCTGAGCTTCTATTAAAACTATCCACTGAATTTTCATTTTCAATTTTCATTGAAATCTGTCTGTTGCGTTCTAGGCCTCTTAAAATTCTCAATTTTATCCTTAACTCTTGATCAGTAAGCACAGTTATTTCAAAGTTTCTATTTGTTAAGTTCAGTATCTGGAACTGCTTTATTAAGCTGTAATTTCTGCTGTTTTTAATTTCCTGCTTGCCTCTTTATGTTTTATTGTGGGTAATGTGTTATATTTGCAAAATTGCTTATAGAAATCATTTGAGGTAAAGGATGATTCATGTTTGCTTTTGGCAGGCATGGGGACATTGGCACACTGGAATTATCTTAGAATCTAAGTTTAGAGATTTAGATGATTAGAGGCTAAGCTATAGTCCCTTGTCTAGGTCTTTCTACTGCTTGTTCACACACTCTTAATCCTTTTGATTCCCACCCTGAGATAAGGAAATTTTAACTAGGGTCATTTCTCTTGACAGACTCTGGGTTCCAGACTCTGTCCTTCTAGCAACATCACACACCAGACTCACCTCTCTGGGTTTCCATCATCCTCTGTATTATAGCCTGGTAATTATTCATTCTTTTATTAGGACTTCAGTGCCTTCAAACAGATTTTTAAAAAATATGTCCAGAGGTTCTAATTCTTGATAAGACGGTCTGAATTACCTAGGCTGCCCTTGGTCCCTGCAACCTACTTAAATCCATATTAATATTTTTCTGTCCTTCTGGATTGCTTAGGAAACTGTTAGAGAGCAGGGGTAATCCTGACCAGGGCATCTGTACCACATTGAATCGGATACTCTTTAAGAGCTCCTCTTGAAGGTTTAATCTGATACTAATCAGTTAGAAAGTACAGTCTTTATGAACAGATTTAGTCTTCCCACAGGGATGACTTCAGTTAAGAGGGGCGATGGATACCGTGTACAGTGGCCCCATTTTTCTTCATGCTTGTATTATAGTCTTCTTGTAATAAAACTACTACTCAGAATGAAAGGTCTTGATTTAGGATTTAAACCAACTAAAACAAAAAGTTTAAACAAGCTATTGTTCAAACTTTGACTTCAGTGAAAGAATTGGTTTTTTTTATTTGTTTGTTTATTTTTGAGGCAGGGTCTCATTCTGCCGCCCCAAGGGTGCGGACATAGATCACCGTAACCTTGAACTCCTGGGTTCAACCAATCCTCCCGCCTCAGGTTCCTGAATAGCTAGGAGAACAGGCGCCATCATACCCAGCTGATTTTTTTAATTTTTTGTAGAGATGAGGCTTTGTAAGTTGCCCAAGCTGGTCTCAACAAGTGTTCCTCTTGCCTTGGCCTCCCAAACATACTGAGAATGCAGGCCTGAGCCACCATGCCTGGCCTGGTTTTATTTAAAAAACACTTTTGCTGCCTTTTTTTAAAAACATTAATTGTATATATGCACATTTTCTTTTATCTGACGCTTCTCTAAATTCCTTTAGCCCACCTCTTATCCAACTAGTCATGTGGGAATTGGCTCTTTGAGGAGTTAAATATTTAATATTAACCTCTAGGAACAGAGCAGCCCAATGTGTTTCACTTTTGTATTATACCTTCATTAGCACTGAGTTTTCTATATCAGCTTTTCCGGAATTTTTGTTTCAAAATTGTATTATTCTAATTTATTTGCAATTTTCTCTTCTAAATGTCTGTCCATCCCCTACTCCCTGCCCCAAGGCACATGTACTATCTTTTATCCTTTTATTCATATGTGCCCATAAATTCTAAACTCAAAGATTTCTGGTTCTCTCTTATATATATGGTATTTTTCTACTTCTCTGTTCAATATATTTTTGCAATTTATTCAGTTTTCTTCAGTGTTTGAGGTTCTCTAGTGTGTCATTTCATTTCACATATCAGAGTAATTCCTACCGTTTTTTTATATGGAGTCTCTTACATGATGATTGTTTTATGAGTAAAGTGCAATATTGAGCAACATTGAAGATTTTATTTCTTAATCTAAAACTTAATATTTATTTAATAATGAGATGGAAATACAGGTTTTACAAAAGGGAGAAAGTTGTTTCTCTAAATATTATACCTGTGACAAAAAGCTGCAAGTGCTGCTACCACTGTTTTGTGACCCCTGAATGATTTCTGCTTTCTTTATATTAGTACTTACAATAATAGTAATTGAACTCCCAAAAAGATCACAAAGTCCCCAATTGCTAGCTTTATAAATACATTGATGAGTACCTTGTTTGATGAGATAAAAGCTTCAGTAAGTGATATCCCCACCTGTGAATAATTTCAAAATATTGTTTGTCTAATACGTTGTTGTCAGTGACAACTGAACAAGAACTTTTAGAAGCAGTTGGCTGTCCATTAATGGCAGATTTTCAAGGCTATGCAAATTGTGCCAGTTAAGCCCTGCGTTTTTCTATATTATCATATCAATTGAGTCAGTTCAGAGTAGACAAAGCAAGGTTATGGGAACCACCTAGAGCATCATGCACCATTTAACATCAATGCAGCATACATGAACATCTGCAACTTCAATCTTATTAACAGAGGATAGAATGGAAGGCAGTAAACAGCTTTCTTCATCACTTAATTGCAAAATAGTATTTCCTAACGTTTGCATTGTTTATCAACAGGAACTTCATCAATAATTGTATAATTATGGTTGCCTAGATCACAGTGCCCTCATGCATCTTGTCACTTATAGAGTGGACTGAATTTAATCTGAATTTGAACACATGATACAAGGATAATAATATAAGTTCCTTGAAATGTGAGTTGTTGCATAGTGCAAAAATTTTGTGTAGTAGGAGAATGGCAAGTTATGATTCTTCAGTCACTTTGGGGATTAACACAGGGAAAAGAAAGACTGAAAGGCAGTGAAGGATAAGGGGAAACTAGTTAGATTCAAACATAGACCCATTGAACATGAGAATAGGTTATGTTCCTTAGAATTAATCATGAGTAATTCGATATTTGCTTTAGGCCCAAATTGAGCTGAATTAAAACAGGATTATTATGCTTAGGTCTTCCCTTCAGTTTGTGTACTTAAAGAGAGAAAATGACAGAAAACTACAAATGTAGTGAGGACAAAGCTATGGTGGCCAAAGATAAAAATACCAAATACTGAGGAAAGCCTTGACATACCTGCTCAGCCTTCACTGTCATTGCTTTTGAAGCCTGATAATGCCACTACTCCTAACTAGCAAATGTTAGTATTACAGTAGGCAGTCAAGTGCAGTCTTCAGGCTATATGGCAGCAGTTTCACAGTGCAAAATATTGAAGAAAAAAATGAAGGAGAACAATATAAGCTCAGCCACAGTTACTGGTGTGGTCAATGGGAGTTGCCTCACGAGAGCAGGAAAAGGAAAATGTGAAAAACAATGGGTGCATTTAAAGCATGTAAGACAAGGGCTGGCTAGTCTGAAAAGTTTGTCTATTTTAATCATGAAAATCTCACTTTTTTACGTAAATCTATTTTATATTTAAGGAAAAATATAAGGCCTGTTCATGAAATTACACTTAAAATATTTTAATTTGCTGTTAGAGTCTTCTCCCCACCCCAAATTAAAAGGTATTACATTGTATATTGAGTGAGCTCCATTTGTACTCGGCTCTTCCCAATTGATAAATATAGTCATTTCCTTAAAAGAAACGCTAAATTTAGAATGTTTCCTTTTTCTAATTAATCATCTGTTCATTTTCCAGCAGCAAATATTTGTTCTCAGAATAAATTGTACAAGGAAGAAGAAAAAAAGATAGCTACCCACAGTGTAGTATCACAGATGATACAGAGTTGTATGGTTCTTGAGTATAATCGACATAACAAAAGCTTTCTTAATATGATAGTTAATCTATTATTTTCCCTATTTGGGGGATGCTAAGAACTAGTTTATTAGAGGTAATAGTTTGACCTATAGTTATTTATGTTAAAAGATTTTTTAAAGGTAATTACATCCTCTGCTATAAACTTGAAAAAGTTGTTCTAACTCTGTGCAGAATGAGAGGGGAAATATTACTATATACATATATATAAGCGTATGTGCCTCTTACCTGAATACCTCAGGGAGCACACTTTTCTAAACTGGGGCTTTGCAATAAATGTGTGTAGTACTAACTCTGACACATGTATAGTTCTCCTTTAAAGAACTTGTATGCAGACGTTATTCAGGAACCTCTTCTAGGAGCTATTTATCAAAACTGCTATGATAGTAACTTTGTCCTAATGAGTTTCAGTTTCTGTTTAGGGAGTAATCGATAAACTACAAATTAATGTTCCATAATTCACATTATAATGCACATGTAATTATTTTGAGATGAGGCAAATCCTGTGTATTTAATTCACAGCTGTAATTAAGTAAGCTCATTTGATACTAATTAGGTAAGCCTAAAAGGATCATAGGTTTGTATATTTAATTATCAAGGTACAATCAGCAACTAATTTCGTGAAAAGCTTTCCTATCTTGAGTTCAACACTGATCTCAGCCCACAGATACAATTTATCGTCTTGCATCTTCAATAGATTTAAATGGATTGTGAATTGGTAGGTTAGCTTCTTTCTTATATATATATACATACTTGGTAAGTTAGCTTCTTTGTTATAAAAAAAATTGTATATATGTACACACACATATGTATGTATATATGTATGTATCTTGCCATGTGAAAAAACAGGCTTAAGAATACAGAAATTCTATAATCTGACAAAACTATCCTTAAGAAGTGAAGGAGAAATTAAGACATTTCCAGATAAAATATAAAGAGGTTTATTGCTAAGAGACCTGCCCTACAACATGAGGTCACTGAATGTAGATTTCAGAAGAGCTCTGTATATGCAGAATTAATTCTCATTAGCCAATCTGAGCAGGCTCCAGCACACCACTGACAGTTAAAAGAGTTAGATAACTGATATGAGCAACCACATGAATGAATCGCAAAAACATTATGCTAAAAAAATGTGCTGAGGTAAGAAGCCAGATGTAAAAGAACATATACTGTATGATTACATTTATTTGAATTTAGAACAGGCAATGGTAATTTACAGTGATAGAAATCAGAACAGTAGCTTTTTGGTTTTTGTTTTATTGAGAATTTGGCTATGAAGGGATATGAAGGAACTTTCTTTCTTTTTTTTTTTTTTATATAGAGTCTCGGTCTTGTCACCCAGGCTGGAGTGCAATAGCACAATCTCAGCTCACTGCAACCTCCGCCTCCTGGGTTCCAGCAGTTCTCCTGCCTCAGCCTCCCAAGTAGCTGGGATTACAGGTGCCCACCACCAAGCCCAGCTAATTTTTTTTGTAAACCATCCCTGAAATGGTTTCTTGCTCTAAAATTTCTTCTATGCCATAAAGAAAAAAGGAACGTTTGGTTCCCTCATATCTAATACAGTTTTTCCTTTGTAAATTCTAAATATTTTCCATTGCCACCATCAACAATTCAAATAATAATCTTACTGATGGAAAGTCCATGATTAGAAATAGCTGCTTCTTCAAAAATAAAGAACTTTGTATATACATATACATTTTGAAAATCTTGACCATTGTGCTTAGAAGGAGATATATGATTTTAAGAAGGATCACATTTAGAATACCAATAACATCCTACTATTGTAATGATTAGGACCAGACCGCTAAAAAGAAAGCAATTGATGTTTGGCCTTTCAGTATTTTCTATAACTATGATGCCTTGGTTCAAATTATCTAATAAATGCTTCTTCCTATTCTCCCAGCCCTAAGAGTCCATTATCTCTTTATAAAGAAGAATCATATGCATACAGATATGACTTGAATTTATATGGCATCCTCATGAGGTGAATCCCACCTGCATGTCACTAGGATTCATTTGATTGCCCTGGTTTGATCCAATTCACAAATACTGGCAAAATGATCAGATGGAGGAGGATGGTGGCTGCTGTCTGCTCTAGATTTTTTGTTCTGGAATCTCTGCAACCCAGGAGGGGCCAGTTGAGCCAACCCATTCCACCCTTTGGCAGCCATTGTCCCAGTTTCCCCCAGGGCCCATGGGACTTTCTCTCACAGCAGCTGTGAATGGCACAATGATCTTCCCACAGCATCGAGATGGCACATCCTTGCTGCTAGGGTCTTGTCCCTGCTGTTTATTCTTGTATTTGTGTCTTAATCTCTTCAACTGACTGTATCCTTCAAAGGTAGGGGGAAGGTCTATGGGAAGGTACAGGCTTCTCTTGGTGGCTGTTGGGCTATAGGGCAGGAAGTGTGAGGACTGCAGCTTTTGCTGGTGCTCCCTCCTTCCTCCCAGAGGCAGCATAGAAGAGAGAGCAACAGTTGAGTCTTGAGATTTAAGCATGGGATCCCAGCTCATCGGTTTCTGGTTCTGTGTCCTTGAACAAACTACCTAACCTTTCTGAGCCTCCTTTTCCTCATCTGACAAAAATGGGAATGATACCTACTTCGCAAGGTTGACATGAGGATTACATGGGATATTATAGATGAAAACTTCTTGCACAAGGCCAGAACCAGTAGGCACTCAATAAATGTTAGTTTCCTTCTAAGTAAGTAAATAAATAATCAGTGTTAATTCAAAGTCCCCACATGAGAACTTTCTATGTTTTGGGTTTTGTTTTGTTTTAGAGAAAGGATCTTATTCTTTCACCTAGGCTGGAGTTCAGTGGTACAATTATAGCTCACTGCATCCTCAAATTCCTGGACCCAAGGGATCCTCCCACCTCAGCCTCCTGAGTAGCTGGAACTATGGACATATGGCACCATACCTAGCTAATTTTTTTTTTTAATCTGAAGACTGCCTCTCTGGACAATTTTTAAATTTTTTTGTAGAAACGGGGTCATGCTTTGTTGCCCAGGCTGGTCTTGAACTCCTGGCCTCAAGTGTTCCTCCTACCTTGGCTTCTTGGTGATCCTCCTACCTTGGCTGAGACAACAGGTGTGAGCCACTGCACCCAGTCAGCCTTCTATCTTTAAACAGGATCTGAATCTAGATTTATCAACTCATAAACAAGTCCTCATTTTTAAATGATGGAATAATGGAAAGTGAAAGCACCAATCAAATCATATTTTCATTATTTCCAGAATGTGTTTGGCACAGTTAGGTCTGGAAAGGTTGTGCAAGGTTGAATTTATTCACTATTGAGTAAATGGTGAATAAATTCACACTACCTGCTAAATTTCAAGCAATTGTATGATTTACTTTTATACACGCATCTGAAATGCTAGATTATTAAATCCCAAAGGCAGGATCATTGACAACTAGAAACTTAAGTTTACTTGCTTACGTGGTTTACTAAACTAGAAATACAGTACAGTTATGTACTACTTAAGATCAGTCAGAAAATATATAGTGAGTTCATACTATACTAGATTCTGGGAGAGAATCAAATGTAAAACATACACTAGTCTCAAGGAATTTAATCTAGTAGGAATAATCATTACATTCAGCAATAAATGTTAATTGAGCACCTACTCTGTACTAGATACGGTACTAAGAGCTGGGAATAAGATTAAGTCGTAATTCCTACCCATAAAGAGCTCATAGTTTAGTTGAGAAGATATTTGTAAATAAGTAATTATAACTATGATAGATACTTTCCTGGAAAATGTGAAGGTTATAAGGGATGGCATTAAAGAGAGTAATCAGTTCTGCTTGGAGGTCAAGGACTATAGCCAAGAAAACATGCCTTATCTGGGATTTGGAACGAAGAGTGAAAAACAATTTGAAATGTAAATATGCTATATACACAAGAATAAAAACCATGGCACATTTAGGAAATCATGAATATGACCAAAGAGTAACTGTTTGACTAAAGTTACTCTTTTGGTCAGGGAAAGTTTGAACAATAGGCTGGATTCATATCCTAGAGTTAAGAATTCATTCAATAGAGAACCATTGAATAGTTTTTAATGGTAATAACATCAAATTTGTAGTCATGAAAAATTACTCCATTTATTCAACATATATCTATTGAGCCTCTATAATGTACCAGGCATATATTCCACATATATTTATTGAGCTCCTATAATGTACCAGGTGTAGTTCTGGATGCTAGGGATCATCAGAAAAAAAATTTCCTTTTCTATAGCCCCTCTTACGTAGGCAGCCAAGTTTTGTGCCCTGAACCCTAGCTCCTTTCCTGTGCTCTGCTGAGTGAATCAGGATTAGGAACCTGACCAAAGGTAGACAGTCCATAGATGGTCAGTGAGCTATGAGCTAAAGCAGCAGATGAAACCAGTTTTTTGATTGTTTGTTTGTTTGTTTTTGAGATAGGATCTCCCTCTGTCGCCCAAGCTGGAGTGCAGTGGTACTATCATGGCTTACTACAGCCCCAACCTCCTGGGCTACAGCAGTTCACCCACCTTAGCCTCCCAAGTAACTGGGACTACTGGCATGCACCGCCATGCATGGCTGACTTTTTACTTTTTTTAGAGACAAGCTGTTGTGCAGGCTGATCTCGAACTCCTGGATTCAAGCGATTCTCCTATCTCAGCCTCCCAAGGCTCTGGGATTACAGGCATGAGCCACCGTGCCTGACTGGAAACCAGTTCTTCAGATAAGACAGTGCAGCAGGTAACATTTAAAGAAAGAGAGAGATAAAGTTGAAATGAAGAGCTTTATAGTAAGATTAAAGTGATATGCTTCATTTAGTGAACCTATTAAAGATAACAGAAAACTCCTTAATTCATATTTTATATATATATATATGTATATATAGAGAGCGGTCCAGTGTTAATTCACATTTATATATATATATGTAAATATATAAATATATATGTATATATATTTATATATTTTTATATGTTTACATATATATAAATATTTACATATATATGTATGTATGTATGTGTATATATACACATGTATATATATGTCCATACCTATATATAGGCCCATACCTATAATCCCAGTACTTCAGGAAGCCAAGGCAGGAGATCACTTGAGCCTAGGAGTTTGAAACCAGCCTAGGCAATATAGGGAGGCCCCGTCTCTATAAAAAAAATAAAAATAAATTAGTTGGGCATGGTGGTGCATACCTGTGGTCCCAGCTACTTGGGAGGCTAAGGCGGGAAGGTCACTTCAGCCGGAGCTCAAGGCTACAGTGAGCTGTGATGGCACCACAACTCCAGCCTGGGTGACAGAGCTCTTGTCTCTAAAAATTTTTTTAAATGCACTCACACACACTAAACAGAGGGGAAATAAGGTTTTAGAGCAGTAATTCCATCTACCATTGTTTCCTTGGTCATTTTTCCATGGAAAACTATTTTCATATTCAAAGTCAACACTCATTCTCTTATCTATTTACATTCAGAATGGAATTGAACTGAAATTAACTTGAAATATTTGTAGAAAATTAGATGAAAGCATGAACAAACTAAGAGATTTTACCACAAACAATGATGTAGAGGCAGGTAGTCTGCAAGGTCAGAACCATGCCTTCAGAAGCAGCAATTTTAAGTGGGACCTGAATCTCCTGTACTCAAAAGTCTTGTATTAGTCAGAATTCTCTAGAGGGATAGAGCTAATAGGATAGATGCATATCTATATATAGGGGAGTTTATTAAGTAGCATTAACTCACATGCTCACAGGGTCCTACAATAGGCCATCTGTAAGCTAGGAGCAAGGAAGCAAGTCTGAGTCTCAAAGCTAAAGATCTTGGAGTCCAATGTTCGAGGGCAGGAAGCATCCAGCGTGAGAGAAAGATGTAGGCTGGGAGGCTAAGCAATTCTGTCCTTTTCATGTTTTTCTGCCTGCTTTATATTCGCTGGTAGCTGATTAGATGGTGTCCATTCAGATTAAGGATGGGTCTGCCTTCCCCAGCCTACTGACTCAAATGTTAATCTCCTTTGGCAACACCCTCACACACACACCCAGGATCAATACTTTGCATCCTTCAATCCAATCAAGTTGACAGTATTAACCACCACAAGTCTCATTTCAAGATTAATAACATCCTTGTCTATTTAATCGTTAAAAAGACTTAGAATCTTATTATGTGCCAACTTTTACTCCAAGTAATTTATATGTATTAACTAATTTACTGCTCACAAAAATCCTATAAGTACTATTATTGTTCCTTTTTTCTTTCTGAGACAATGTCTGGCTATGTTGCCCAGGCTGGAGTACACGATCTTGGCTCACTGCAATTTCCACCTCCGAGACTCAAACCATCCTCCCACCTCAGCCTCCCGAGTAGCTAGGACTACAGGAATGCGCCACCACACCCAGCTAATTTTTTTGTATTTTTTGTAGAGATGGGGTTTCACTGTGCTGCTTAGGCTGGGCTTGAACTTGTTAGCTCACATCTGCCCATCTCAGCCTCCCAAAATGCCAGGATTACAGACATGAGCCAGCGTGCCTAGACTCCTATTTTAAATATAAGAAAATTGGCCTAGCACAGTGGCTCATGCCTGCAATCTCAACACTTTGGGAGGCCGAGGTGAGAGGATTACTTGAGATTAGCCTGGGCAACATGGCAAAAACCCATCTCTACAAAAATTTAGCTGGGCATGGTGGCATGCACCTGTAATCCCAGCTACCCAGAGGCGGAGGTGGAAGGATCACTTGAGCCAGGGCAGTTAAGGCTCCAGTGAGCCAAGATCACACCACTGCACTCCAGCCAGGGTGACAAAGTGAGACCCTGTCTCAAAAAAAAAAAGAAAAGAAAAAGAAAAAGGAGAATTTAATTTGATTACCAGATTGTAAATGGTGAATCTGGAACGTGAACCCAAGCAGTCTGACTCATACTCTTATCTACAGTGTTATACTGCCTCTACTCTATATGGAGAATTTATCAATTTAATCAAATTTGGTTATCAGTACCAGGCTTAAGGGAATTTAAATGTCAATTAACTGCTGTATAATGATGAATCAAAATCTATTTATTCTATAATCACCTTTTTTCAGAAAAATAGTAGCAACATTACTTGAATGACAACTTCGGGATCACATTTTACTACTTCTCTTTCATTCGTTTTGTCTCAAATTCCTGCCTTTGCCATGGGACCCTAGGCAGTTGACAAACTCTGTGAGCCTCAGTGTCATCATTTATAAAATAAGGTTAGTAATAACTTATCATATGAGAAATAGATGAGATAAAGTATATAAAGCATTTGGTGCAGTGCTTTTTCACTCAGATAACTACCGTTTCATTCCATTGCCTGATGCGTCAAATCCAAACTTTTGCCTGGCTTTCAAAGTCTCCCTAGAAATGGATCTAGATCTCACCCATCTTGATTTATTTCTTGCCTTACTTGAGATATAAACTTTCTTCTGCCTCTATTCTTCTTGGGACATATACACCTTTCTTTTCCTCTCTTCATTATCCACATCTTTAAGAACTAGTTTAAGTTCAGTCTTCTCTGTGAAAGCATCTCCAGTTAAATTTATATTGTTCCTTCCCTTCTTTGAACTCCTGTTGCAATTATAATAGATATTACATTGTGTGATATTTCACAAATTATTTGATGTATGCTAAGTTTCTCTTTCCATCTAGATTCTAAACTCCTTGAAAAGACAGATCATGTCTTAATATTTTTCCTGTATCTCCCCCAGAGGATCTAACAGAGTATCATAACTATTGTTCTGTGAGATCTAATGAGCTCTTAGCTATTGTTCAACAAACACTTATTACCTGATTGAAGAAAATAAGCTCGTAAAAATACCTTATAATATTATATTGAGCTTTATGTTGACAGAGTGTTTTTATAACACTGTTAATCTATATAATAGTCACAGTAAATAGGTAGAACAGGTATTATCTTCATTTTTAGGTAATAACACTGAGTTTAAATTACATTGTGGTTTGCCCAAGGATTCTTGGTAAGTAGAATTATTGATCCCACCCTAACCCCTGCCATTCCAGTCCATTGTCTATCAAGCTGCCAAAATAATATTTTTTTTCTTTCGAGACAGGGTGTCACTCTGCCATACAGGCTGGAGTGCAGTGGCACAATCATAGCTCACTGCAGCCTCAACCACCTGGGCTCAAGCAATCCTCCCACCTCAGCCTACCTATAAATATGCACCACCACACCCAGCTAATTTTTCCATTTTTTGTAGAGATGGAGTTTCGCCATGTCACCCAGACTGGTCTCAAACTCCTGGGCTCAAGCAGTCCTCCTGCCTCAGCCTCCCAAAGTGCTAGGATTACAGACATGAGCCACTGTGCCCAGCAATATTTTGAAATCAAAGCTGGGATTGCATCACTCCCTTATTTAAAACCTTCCAACAGTTTTCCATTTTACATAGAATGAAATCCTGCAAAACCCCCACATTCACTATACTCTAGGGACAGTGGCCTTCTTTACCTTCAGCAGTCTTAGTTTACTAAGCTTGTTGCTAGTCTGGGATCTCTGCACTTAAATGTTCTACCCCTGGAACTTCACATGGCTTTCTCCTTCTTGCCCTTGAAATCTCGACTCAAATATCACCTCCTCAGTGAGGAAGTAACACCTATCTAAATTAACTCCCCTCCCTTGTCAAACTTCATCATATCATCCTGTAGTATTTTCCCTACGGCACCTATTAATATCTTAATTTAGGCCGAGGATAGTGGCTTATGCTTGTAATCCCAGCACTTTGAGAGGCTAAGGTGGGTGGATCATTTGAGCTCACAAGTTCAAGGCCAGCCTGGCCAGCATGATGAAACCCCATCTCTACTAAAAGTATAAAAAGTTAGCTGGGCGTAGTGATGCACACCTGTAATCACAGCTACTCAGGAGGCTGAGGCACAAGAATCACTTAAATCCAGGAGGCAGAGATTGAAGTGAGTCAAGATTGCACCACTGTACACCAGGCTGTGCAACAGAGCAAGATTCTATCTCAAAAAAAAAAATCAAATTAGCTTGTTCATATATTTGTTACTTGTATATTGTCTATCCCCACTAGAATGTTGGCCTCATAAAAGCATGGATTTTGTTCTATTCAGATCTGTATTCCCAGTCCCTAATAAAGTACCTGACACATGGTAGACTCTTAATAAATATTAAATAAAATAGCTAAGCCAAAACTGGACTAAAACTATGGCTTTTTTGCTGCTAATCTAGTGTACTTTCCGTGAACATTTCAGTTTTCCTACTTTTTGTGAAAGCACTTATAGCTTGGGAACTACAGTAAGAACTGATGTTCAGAATAGTGACATTAAGATGTGCTGTAGGATTCTCTATTATCAAAGAAAAATTTTATTCAGTTCAATAAAGTAAACTAATTAAAGCAGGGTTGTCATGGCATATTATTATATTAATACATTTGGAAAGATTTCCAACTAAAAAGACTTTCTGCTTTTTCTTTAGTTAACTAGAAAATTAAATTAACTCAGAGCTCTTTATTCCCCAAAAGTCCTTTTTAATTTGGATTGTTCTATAAATCTCTATTACTAGCAGAGTTTGTCATCTGTTTTATTGCCCTGTTTATTAGGGCAATCTGAGCAGGGTGTCTTTGCTCATATCCTGATACATGTGTCCTAGTGAAAAGAAAAGCATTTCTGGATTTTCAGTTTTTTCCCATTCCTTGATGTAGGCATATTTCATGCTGTTAGTATGACAATTTAGTTTCCCTCTATCAGTTCCCTATATAAAATTGGGGTGATATTATTGACCTGGCTATTAAGCAAAATAATTAAATTTAAGATCAGTTTAAAAGCATTAATGCTTTGTGACATTGTTTACAATAATAGAAGACTGAAAATAGCCTAAGAGTTCATCAGTAAAGGATTGGATAAATAATTTATAGTATATCCATATAGTGGACTATCATGCAGCAATAAAAAAATAATGAGGACATCCTCTGTTTACCAATATGGAAAGATATATAAGATTAAAAATGTCCAGAGTAGCCTAGATAGTATGATACTCTTTTTGTGCAGGTAAGGGTAGAAAAAAAAATATGAATGTAGTTTATTGTATATGCATAGAAAAATTCTGGAAGGATATATAAGAAAATAATAACAGTGATAACCAGATTTGGAAGTAGAAGGGACAGAAACCAGCTGAATGGTAGAGATGGGGAGATGGAGATTTTATAGAATAGCTTTTCATATGTTTTATATTTTTGAATCATATGAATGCATTATCTACTCAAAAAGTTAAATTAAAAACAAGCACAACTAAAAGTAACATGTGGCCAGGTGTGGTGGCTCATGCCTGTAATCCCAGCACTTTGGGGAGGGCCAGGCGGGCAGATCACTTGAGATCAGGAGTTTGAGACCAGCCTGGCCAACATGGTGAAATCCCATGTATACTAAAAAATACAAAAATTAGCCAGGCATGGTGGTATGCACCTGTAAGTCCCAGCTACTTGGGAGGCTGAGGAAGGATAACCACTTGAACCTGGGAGGCGAAGGTTGCAGTGAGCCGAGATCGCACCACTGCACTCTAGCCTGGGCGACAGAACAAAACTCCATCTCAGAAAAGAAGTAATATGTTATTCTGGACTGAATTATGTACCAGATGAAAAATATTGCTATAAAATACATTAGGGCAATTAACAAAATTGGACTATGGACTGTAGATTAGGTTAAAATGTTGTTTTCTGTGTTTTTCAACTATAACCTGGCTAACAGAATACCCTCACTCTTAGGAAATACACACTGAAGTATTAAGGGGTGAAAGGCATAATATATGCCCCCAATGCCCAAAAAGTTTTAAAGAATAAATAATGTTATATATATGGGAGGAATGATAAAGCCATGTGGCAAAATGTTAAAAACTGGTAAATCTGGATAAATGTTGTATAGAAGTCGTCTGTATTTTTCTGGGAACTTTTCTGTTAATGTAAAATTATTTCCAAATAGTTTTAAAAAGCAAGCAAACAAAAACATTTTAATACTGTGGAGATTACCTTATTATAAGCAATGGCTAAGATACAGGAGCCTCGTATAAGAATGTGAAGTATTCTGGTTATTACATGGTCATACTTTTCACTCTCTGGAGAAGTTTTTACCATCACTTTTCTGTTTCTTCCATGCCTATTGATGCTGGGTCAGAGGCAGTGGCAGGGGTAGTGACTGCATTTAACCTTGAGGTTGAAAAACACCAGGCCAAGTGTGGTGACTCATGCCTGGTGTTTAGGAGGCTGAGGCAGGAGGATCACTTGAAGCCAAGGGCTCAAGACCAGCCTGGACAACAAAGCAAGACCCCATCTCTACAAAAAATTAAAAAAATAGCCAGGCATGTTGGCATGCGCGTGTAGTTCTAGCTGCTCAGGAGGCTGAGGTAGGAGGATCCTTTTAGCCCAGGAGTTCGAGGCTACAGTAATCCATGATCACACCACTGCACTCCAGCCTGGGAGGCAGAGCAAGACCCTAGCTCTTGAGAGAGAGAGAGAGAGAAGGAAAAGGAAGAAAGGAAGGAAAAGGAAGAGAGAGAAAAAAGAGAAAGCAAAACACCTGCCTACCTGCCTCTCAACCTGCTGGATCATCTTCAGTTTTATCTTCTCAACAGTTTAGGAGGACATCAACAAAACAGGAACAGTGTGGCATTTTAAAATACTTTGAACAAAATTTTCTAAGGATATTATGAGATAGTGTGTATCTAGTGCTAAAATAGATAATTTAGTGGAGGTAAACCTGCAGACACATTTAATTGTTTGGTATTGAGTGACTGGATTTTTATTATTGTTCTGTTAGATACTGTGGCATTTGTAGAAACTTAACCATCTCTGCTGTAATTGACTTTACGTTATGAATGCATAAATATGTTTTCCTTCTAACTAGATTGGCCCCTTAAGTGATTAGGTAGTGAAGTTTGTCTCATATTAAAATGAAGAGTAAATTATTTATATGAAGTATCTAAAGAATGCCTAAAATTGATTACTTTGTATTTTAAGTAAGCTAAATTTTACTGTTTTGAATGAATACTCTAAAGTCTTATCTAACAAATGACATGAAACAAATCTATTATCAACTGAATTGATAGTGTTTGTTTCCTGTCTGCTTGGGGAAGCTTATGATTTGGTGGTTCTATAGAAATCCAGAAAGTAGGAATAATAATTATTCCCAACCCTTTCCTTCTCAGTTTACAAAAAGTTTATGAAGAATTGAGAAATAAATGCTATTAATAATCTTAAGCTCTTAGGTAGAAGTACTTGATTAAAACAACCAGGTAATTTTTCTACAATTAGGGCAGAAAGCTAGTTTTTACTCATTGTTCCCACAGCTATTCCAGGCCCATTTCATGCCTAAGAAAACTAGGTCCCAGTGAGAGTCATGTGAGTGTCTTAGGCTTCATTGGCTGAATAATGTCCATACCAGTAAATGTATATTCAGATGTACTGAATGTACTTCATGTGTTCATATAATAAATTTCCTAGAATGGCTATGGAATAAGTCATGCTGGTGAAAACTATTAGTTTTGTGGCTTTTTAAAATATATACTTTAAGTTCTGGGATACATGGGCAGAATGTGCAGGTTTGTTACATACATATACGTGCCTTGATGGTTTACTGCACCCATCAACCTGTCATCTACATAAGGTATTTCTTCTAATGCTATCTTTCCCCTAGCCCCCCACCTCACAGCAGGCCCTGGTGTGTGATATTCCCCTCCCTGTGTCCATGTGTTTTCATTGTTCAACTCCTACTTATGAGTGAGAACATGCAGTGTTTGATTTTCTGTTCCTGTGTTAGTTTGCTGAGAATGATGGTTTCTAGCTTTGTCCATATCCCTGCAAAGGACATGAACTCATCCTTGTTTATGGCTGCACAGTATTCCATGGTATATATGTGCCACATTTTCTTCATCCAGTCTGTCATTGATGGGCATTTTGGTTGGTTCCAAGTCTTTGCTATTATGAATAGTGCTGCAGTAAACATACGAGTGCATGTGTCTTTATAGTAGAATGATTTATAATCCTTTGGTTATATACCCAGTAATGGGATTGCTGGTTCAAATGGTATTTCTGGTTCTAGATCCTTGACGAATCACCACACTGTCTTCCGCAATGGTTGAACTAATTCACACTCCCACCAACAGTGTAAAAGCATTCCTATTTCTCCACATCCTCCTCAGCATCTGTTGTTTCCTGACTTTTTAATGATCGCCATTCTAAGTGGCGTGAGATGGTATCTCATTGTGGTTTTGATTTGCATTTCTCTAATGACCAGTGATGATGAGCTTTTTTTCATATGTTTGTTGGCACATAAATGTCTTCATTTGAGAAGTTTCCATTAATATCCTTTGCCCACCTTTTGATGGGGTTGTGTTTTTTTTCTTGTAAATTTGTTTAAGTTCCTTGTAGATTCTGGATATTAGGCCTTTGTAAGATGGATAGATTACAAAAATGTTCTCCCATTCTGTAGGTTGCCTATTCACTCTGATGATAGTTTCTTTTCCTGTGCAGAAGCTCTTCGGTTTAATTAAATCTCATTTGTCTATTTTGGCTTTTGTTGCTATTGCTTTTAATGTTTTAGTCATGAAATCTTTGCCCATGCCTATGTCCCGAATGATATTCCTTAAGTTTTCTTCTAGGGTTTTTATGATTTTAGGTCTTATGTTTAAGTCTTTAATACATCTTGAGTTAATTTTTGTATAAGGTGTAAGGAAGGAGTCCAATTTCAGTTTTCTGCATATGGCCAGCCAGTTTTCCCAACAGCTTTTATTAAATGGGGAATCTTCTCCCCATTGCTTGTTTTTGTCAGGTACATTAACGATCAGATGGTTGCAGATGTGTGGCTTTAGTTCTGAGGCCTCTGTTCCCTTCCATTGGTCTATATATCTGTTTTGGTACCAGTACCATGATGTTTTGGTTACTGTGGCCTTGTAATATAGTTTGAAGTCAAGTATCATGATGCCTCCAGCTTTGTTGTTTTTGCTTAGGATTGTCTTGGCAATAAGGGCTGTTTTTTTGGTTCCGTATAAAATTTAAAGTAGTTTTTTCTAATTCTGTAAAGAAAGTCAATGGTAGCTTGATGGCGGTAGCATTTAATCTATAAATTACTTTGGGCAGTATGGCCATTTTCACAATATTGATTCTTCCTATCTATGAGCATGGGATGTTTGTCCATTTGTTTGTGTCCTCTCTTATTTCCTTGAGCAGTGGTTGGTTGTTGTCCCTGAAGAGGTCCTTCACATCCCTTGTAAGTTCTATTCCTAGGTATTTTATTCTTTTTGTAGCAATTGTGAATGCGAGTTCACTCATGATTTGGCTCTCTGTCTATTATGGGTGTATAGGAATGCTTGTGATTTTTTCTCATTGATTTTGTATCCTGAGACTTTGCTGAAGTTTCTTATCAGCCTAAGGAAATATTGGGCTGAGACGATGGGGTTTTCTAAATATACAATCATGTCATCTGCAGACAGAGACAATTTGACTTCCTCTCTTCCTATTTGAATTTCTTTCTCTTGCCTAATTGCCCTGGCCAGAACTTCCATTACTATGCTGATTAGGAGTGGTGAGAGAGGGCATCCTTGTCTTGCACCGGTTTTCAAAGGGAATGCTTCCGGCTTTTGCCCATTCACTATGATATTGGCTGTGGGTTTGTCACAAATAGCTCTTATTATTTTGAGATACATTCCATCAATACCCACTTTATTGAGAGTTTTTAGCATGAAGCGGTGTTGAATTTTATCGAAGGCCTTTTCTGCATCTATTGAGATAATCATGCACTTTTTGTCATTGGTTCTGTTTATGTGATGGATTACGTGGATTGACTTGGGTATGTTGAACCAGCCTTGCAACCCAGGGATGAAGCCTACTTGATTGTGGTAGATAAGCTTTTTGATATGCTGCTGGATTCAGTTTGCCAATATTTTATTGAAGATTTTCGCATCAATGTTCATCAGGGATATTAGCCTGAAATTTTCTTTTTTGGTTGTGTCTCTGCCAGGTTTTGATATGAGGATGATGCTTGACTCATAAAATGAGTTAGGGAGGAGTCCCTCTTTTTCTGTTGTTTGAAATAGTTTTAGAAGGAATGGTACCAGCTTCTCTTTGTACCTCTGGTAGAATTCAGCTGTGAACCTGTATGGTCCTGGGCTTTTTTTGGTTGGCAGGCTATTCATTACTGCCTCAATTTCAGAACTTGTTATTGGTCTATTCAGGGGTTCAACTTCTTCCTGGTTTAGTGTTGGGAGTGTGTTTGTGTCCAGGAATTCATCAATTTCTTCTGTATTTTGTAATTTATTTGCAGAGCTGTTTATAGTATTCTCTGATGGTAGTTTGTATTTCCGTGGGATCAGTGGTGATCTCTCCTTTATCATTTTTTATTGTGTCTATTTGATTCTTCTCTGTTTTCTTCTTTATTAGTCTGGGTAGCAGTCTGTTTATTTTGTTAATCTTTTCAAAAAACCAGCTCCTGGATTCATTGATTTTTTTGAAGGGTTTTTCAGGTCTCAATCTCCTTCACTTCTGCTCTGATCTTAGTTATTTCTTGTCTACTGCTAGCTTTTGAATTTGTTTGCTCTTGCTTCTCTAGTTTTTTTAATTGTGATCTTAGGGTGTCAATTTTAGATCTTTTCTGCTTTCTCCTGTGGGCATTTAGTGCTATAAACCTCCCTCTAAACACTGCTTTAGCTGTGTCCCAGAGATTCTGGCATGTTGTGTCTTTGTTCTCATTGGTTTCAAAGAACTTATTTATTTCTGCCTTAATTTCATTATTTACCCAGTAGTCATCCAGGACCAGATTGTTTAGTTTCCACGTAGTTGTGCGGTTTTGAGTGAGTCTCTTAATCCTGAGTTCTAATTTGTTTGCACTGTGATCTGAGAAACTGTTAACGATTTCCGTTCTTTTCCATTTGCTGAAGAGTGTTTTATTTCCAATTATGTGGTCAATTTTAGAATAAGTGCAATGTGATGCTGACAATAATGTATATTCTGTTGATTTGGGGTGGAGAGTTCTGTAGATGTCTATTAGGTCCACTTGGTCCAGAGCTGAGTTCAAGTCCTGAATATCCTTGTTAATTTTCTGTCTTGTTGAGCTGTCTAATATTGATGGTGGGGTGTTAAAGTCTCCCACTATTATTATGTGGGAGTCTAAGTCTCTTTGTAGGTCTCTAAGAACTTGCTTTATGAATCTGCGTACTCCTGTATTGGATGCATATATATTTAAAATAGCTCTTCTTGTTGCATTGATCTCTTTTTTTTTAATTAATTAATTAATTCATTTATTTATTTATTTTTGAAAGAAAGAAAAAGAGAGGAAAGAAAGTGAGAGTGAAAGAAAGAAAAAAAAGAATGTAAGAGAGAAAGAAAGAGGAAGAGAAAGAGGGAGAGAGAATGGGATTCTTGTTCTATTGCCCAAGCTAGAATGCAGTCTAAAAAT
>CAUYLG010048674.1:0-10702 GCA_963573385.1 Cacajao melanocephalus
TGCAATTTGGCCTACATTTGTCTTGGTGTTGACTTTCCATGCTCGGTTCAGTACAACACAAGCAGTATTGGAATACAGTTGAACATCTAACTGATACTTTGAACACAGCCTCCTGATATGATTGAAGTACCCATGTTGACCTTTGCCCATGCTAGGATTTCTAAAAGGTTTCCCATTGACCCAAAAGGTTTTATTCCCTCAATGTTGGCCAGGCTGGTCTTGAACTCCTGACTTCAAGTGATCCACCAGCTTCAGCCTCCCAAAGTGCAGGGATTACATGCGTGAGCCACCATGCCCAGCCTATTAAACCCTTTTTTTTAATAGGAAACTGTGTGTTGTTGAAAATTGCATATACGTGTATCTAGTTCTCTTTAAGATCTAAACTTGGAAACTGTCATTCCAGGCCTCTCCATAAGTCCTACCCTCTACCTCCTCCTCGTAAATTCCTCCTACCACCAGGCAGTAGCTAAAAGCCTCTTTTATGGCTTTTTGTGTTCCAAAAGCTTATAGCCTTAACCCAGATACCTACTTTATAGATTCATAGCATGCAAGCTTTGTGGATATTCTTTTGAAGTTTGCATTTATAAGGCTTTGTGTACCAGCCTCAGTAAATTTCCATGTGACCTGTCTGAACTTCTTGAAGACAGAGTGTGAACAAACATTACAAGCTTTTTGTGAAAGAGAATGTAGGTTCCATATAAAAGGTTTTTCCTAAATCCTATTACACTCCCTTTAAACATCCCTGTTCATTCTCACAAAATTTCACTACCCCTGGTACTATTTACATCTCTTTCCTTTCCTACTTTTGCTCCTGCTATTCCCAGCATTTCTAACTTTGGGCTTCTCAAAAAGTTCATTCAGTTCCCATGGCCCACTCAGCATAATAAAAGCCTGACAGCTGATGGAATAGCTTTAGATAACAAAAGTGCCAAAGCCAGGCTTGTTAGCAACATTCTAACCACCTATTGTCCTTTATAAATACCCCTGGGAGTTCTCAGTTCATCCAGTTACAGTCAAATTTTTTCATGACATTCATCCTCTTCTCTTGGGAATCTATCCTAATGGAGTAATTCTAACTGGTACGATGAGTAATGCACAAAAATATTTTTTGTGAAAAGTACATAATCATGAAAATTTATTATTACACAAATGTTCAACAAATGGAGGACAGATAAATGGTGGTACATATTTATATTAGGCTATTAAGGATTAGTTATATTATACTGTAAAGACATTTTAATAACATCGAAAAATTGGGGGCATGTACTGTTAAATGATGAAGTATAAAAAAATCTGAACAAAAATGATAAAAACATTAATAGTGTTTTAGGGGTGAAGGAAATTTTTCCTTCTCCTTTTATGGTGCATGTTGATGAAAGTGTCAAACTCTGTAAAATTTATTCTGAGCCAGATATGAGGAACCATGGCCCATGACACAGCCCTAGGGGATCTTGAGAACATGTGTCCAAGGTGGTTGGTTTTGGTTTTATACATTTTACGAAGATACAAGACATCAGTTAATACATGAAAGATGTATTATATATTTGTTTGATTTGGAAAAATGGGACAACTGAAGGCAGGGGTGGGTGGCTGGATGTGGGTATGTGCAGGTCATAGGTGGATTAAATGATTTTCTGATTGGCAATTGCTTGAAATAATTTATCTAAAGATCTAGAATAGACAGAAGGGAGTGTTTAAGTTAAGGTAGGGGATAGTGGAGACCAAGGTTCTTATTATTCAGATGAAATCTTCAGGTGTCAGGGTTCAGAGAGAATAGATTGTATATGTTTCTTATCAGACTTAAAAAGGTGCCAGAATCAGTTAGTTCTCTCCTGGATCAGCACAAGATCTGGAAGAGGAAAGGCTTCTGTAGAGAATGTATATTTTTTTCACAAGAGACAGTTTTGCAGGGCCGTTTCAAAATGTGTCTAAGAAAGACATTTTGGGGTAAAATAATTTCTTTCAGGGCCTACTGTCATGTTGGTATCTTATTGCTACGAAGAGTCTGTTATTGTTACTCTTACGGTCTCTATTTTAATATAAATGCTGATCAGCCATGCCTGAATTCCAAAGGGAGGAAGATAGAATGAGGCGTGTCCGACCGCTTATTACTCTCGTGGCCTGAACTAGTGTTTCAGGTTAACTTTAGAATGCCCTTGGCTAAGAAGAGGAGTATTCAGTTGGCTGGGGGTGCTTAGAATTTTATTTTTGGTTTACATGTGAATCTGCTGAAATAAACTGACAATAAACTAGCAAGAGGAAAAAAAAAAGCAAGTTTATTATGTGCACAGGGAAATCACAGGAAAGTGATTTCCCAATAACCCCATAAGGTTGAGAAGCTTATAAGCCCTTTTTCATAGGGGAGAGGAAGATTGCGGAATATAGGCAGTTTTGAGGAGTACTAAATGAATTTTAGAAAGTTGAATGGGCCCAAAGTGAAGAACAGACAATAGTTTGTCAATAATTATTTTAGTAAATTGTATGGGACCTGTAAACAGTCAATAGCGTGTGACAAAATCTGTCTAGGTGTGGTAACACTGCTTCGTCTTCCTTCCTGCCATATGCGTTTAATCTTCCCTGGTTAATGAAATTTCAGGGAGGAGATTGAAGGCAATTTTGTTCCTTCTGAAGAAGCTTCAGATAACTTCAGAGAGAATTTCAGCCTGCACTTAGGGAGAGAAACAGGAGAAAGTCAGAAAGTCCTTGGTTCTGAGGATGCTTCTGAAACAGTTTCATTTTCTGTAGTTCAAAGTGCTCAGCATGCCAAAGTGCCATACTTTGGGGTATCATTTTTTGGGCCTCAACAATATTAACAGTGCTAATTTCTATATATGCCAAATGTTCAAAAATGGGTATGTATATATCACTTCCGTTAACAGTACACACACACATATATACACATTAACCCCAAGAGTATAAGGCTGTGGGCTGGAGGCTCAAGCTTTTTATGACTGTAAGAGACTGATCTGAAGGACAATGGTCTATAGAGAAATAATGGAACTTATAGAGTGTTATGGTTTGAAGATGCGAGCCTCAAAGAAGAGCAGTTTCAAATGGGGGCAGACAAAGTCAAGATCTGGAAAGAATAATGAGAGAGAATGCAGTTGACACCTTGTCACCTCCTGGCCTTATGGTAGCTGGGATATGAGAAAGCAGAGCTGGGATATGAGAAAGGAGAAGTTACAGTGAAATTGGAGTTTTCAATAGAAAATTTGTTTTACATTAAGATAGCACTTTTGAAACTTTAGTCATTCAAGATTTTTGTCATATCTACTTTCTATGTATACTGTTCCTTTCTCATTGTTTTTCTTTAAATCAATTTCTACCTTTCTCCCTTTTCTCTTTAATCAAAATACTTCCTTTAATTTTACCCTATGTGTCAATGTATCTGCAAACATGGCTGATACGTATTTTTTTGAATACACATTAAAATAAAATGCAAGTATTAAAATTCAAATATTTATATATGGATATCCTGAAATTGTCTTTGGGAAACACTGCTTTAGAACAAGAAAGTGAAGATAATATTCTCTGAAGAGAATGATTGTGCAGAAAATAAAGTTGACGGTGGAATGTGACCCCAGGGAACAAAGAACAAAGGATTTGGAAGGCAGTCAACAGCAAGAAGATGAAAGATAGCTTGGAATGAGCAGAATAGATCTTCAAATGAAAGGACAGAGTAAGATGCCACAAAAGTCTACCTTTTGGGTAGATAAAAGAGCATGAATAAAATTATCCAATTTACGATCATTCACATTTGGCTAAAGTGTATCATAGACAATGCAAGGTCTAAGAACAGGTAGCATGGACCCTGCAGATATTATGTCTTTAGAGCTTGGTGGGAAATGCCTGTGTGACTAAATAGTACAATGACTCCAAGTAGCAACTGAGGCCTGAGCCAGTCAAAGGCAATGTCAAATTGTTGGCTAAAATTCTTCCCTGGTTTCAAATTTCCTCCCAAAGTATTTATATCATAACATAGCTAGAGTCAATATTTTACATGGTCCCAAGAGTGTGCAACTAATTTTGAAATGGAGAGGAAAGGAAGGTTATACCCACCTCTTTGGAAGAAGCAATTGGTTATACCAGTTATTTACCAAAAAATGACAGAGGTTCCTGGTTTTCTATATCCTGAGGTGCTATTTTGCACTCGTACCTAAAAGATATGGGAAGAAAAATAAGGAAGAAAATGAGTGATACTCCCCATATTAATAAAAATTATCTTTAAACTTGTTAGTGATATTCGAATCAGTGACCTAGATCCCATCTCATTAGGGGACAATTTAATAAATATGCTCCCACAGTCCATCAGCCTGAAGAAATTTTAAAAAATCAATAATGCTGCAAAAAGAAAAACAATAGAAATGCACAATTATTTCTGGTTGAAGCCCTCAATAAATAATTTCAAGAATTTTAATATTGCTCAATTCACTTCCATTTCTAATATGCTACCATTTTTGTCCTTACTATAGCACAATACAAACTTATGATGCAAACTTCTCTTCTCTTTCCCTTACAATCACATCTCTGTTGGTCACCACCTTAACTGCATCCTTTTCTTTGAATATGCGGTTTCTCTCTTAAAGTGGCTGATGCTATCAATGAATGTTACACTGAGTCACTGTGTGTTTCAGGCTCAAGATACGGCCATTCTCTCCTCAGGCTAGTAAATCGGTTCAAGCCACTGAGCTGTGACTAAGCCATGTAATGATTTTTCTCAAGGCTGTGAGACTGTTAACACCCATCTTCATCTGAATGCCATGGCAAAGATGAGACTACCTTTCCTCTTTGGGGGATTGTAATATTTTTACTTTTCTCTCATTCCTATCATCTTCTGCTTTAATCTCCCTCCCCTAAGGCTCAATGCAAATCCCTGGAATACTTCTCCAACATTTATTTAATTATTCACTTAGTCATCTAACAAATATTTATTTATTGAGCATCTATTCTGTGTCAATTCCTCTTCTAGTTAATGAACACATTAGTCAACAAGACAGAAAATTCCCCCTTCTCAAGGAAATTATATTTCTGTAAGTAAATAATATTCAGTGATATGAACAAATTTAAAAATAGTGCCTGCAAATAGTTAACAAATCAGCTATTATAACTATCTCATTTCTATAGTATTTATTTGTTGCTCTAATTTAACAAAGTTAATATTCATCGCAATTTATGAGTAGATCCAAATATTTGGGACTAGGTGCATTTCTTTTATTTGCCCATGAATTAGATTGGGCTTTTTCCCTCAAGTTTCTTTTTTCAGCTGAGCAGTGGCATTTATCTTCTTAACCACAAGTTTCCCACTCCAAGATTATTCTGGAGTTAGTGTTCACAGGAACTCTCTCTTCTTGCTTGCTCTCCGGGTCCTAGGGTTTCCTCTGTTGGCCAGTACATTCCCTGTTTATGAGTGTACCTCACTGCTCTGTTACCACTGTTTGGCTTTATTGCCTGAGGCCCAGCTTCTTCCCTCTTTCTACCCCCAACCTCTTTTGTTTCTGGTTTAAAATTGTCTCTTTTGACTAGCATTCCACTGAGATACTTTCACCTACCAGCACCTTTTGAAGACATGTTCTAAGATCAGGTCAGGAGTATACAGTACAATCAGTATTACAGTAGTTCTCTTTTCCATGGATGCTATTATATCCTCATTCTCTGCAATGCCTATCTCTTGAAAGAACCGCTTAGCTACCTGCATTGAAGAACTGATGACCAATGTTAACCAGCACTGGTTATGGACTCAAACTGACTAGACTCAAATTCCATTTTTACAACTTACTAGATATGTACATTTGAATGGGAAAAACAAGTAAGCCTTTTAAAACCTCATTTTTCTCATCTGTAAATGGGATATATATGCCCTAGGGAATGGCGAGAACTCCAAGTGGTGCAGAGTAAGCTTTTCTCCAATCTCACCCTCTAACTAGAAAACTCCTAGGTGAGAGAAAAGAGAGAAGTAAAGGGGTAGAGTATAGGCATATTCTGCTTTCTGAACAAGAATGCACAAGGGCTTTCTGGTTTGTGTGTCTGCTGTTTGTGGCTGAATAGGTACTTAAGAGGTAAACTTGACCCACAGCGACAAAGACACATGCGTAGTTTCCAGAATTTCCAGCAAGGCAGAGAAACAGTATGAATGACCTGAGGAAGTCAGGTGGACACGAATATGATAGGATGATGACTCTTTGGTGAATACTGTTGTGGATACATTATTCAAAAACACTTTGGGCTTTCCTTTCCTGCTTTTGTGCTTTAACCTAGTATTTGAGTATGCCAGGTATCCAATTGCTAGAGGTAGGTCGCCTGTGTTTGGATTTAGACTTTGTCATTTATTGGTTCTGTGATCTTAGACAAATAATTTATTCTCCTGTACCTCAGTTTCCTGATATTTAAAATGGCATTAATCACATTTCCTACTTCAAAGAATGATTTTTAGGATCTCTATGGTTCACATGTTTTGGAATTTTGAACAAAAATTCCAAATTTCATGTATTGGAAACAATCTCCAATGCCACATCGCTGTAAGGTGGGGCCCAATGGGAGGCGTTTGGGTCATGAGGGCACCACCCTCACGCAGGACTTAATGTTATCTTGGGAGTGGGTTGTTACTGTGGGACTGAGTTTTTCACAAAAGTGGGTTTGACCTCCTCTTGGCCTCTTTTGCTATCTCTTCCATGTGATAACACAGAGAAGACCCTCACTAGACGTGTTCCCTTAATCTGGGCTTTTCAGCCTCCAGAACCATGCACCAAACATATTTCTGTTCATTTAAAATTATCCAATCTGTGGTATTCTGTTGTAGAAGCATAAAATAGACTACGACAAGGATTAAAAGTGTTAATACAGCTAAAATCCTTAGAACTGTGGCTGGAATGTAGCAAGCACCATATAAATGTTAGGTACTATGTTGGGGATCCCCAAGACTACCCTCAAGACTCAGAATAGCTGTTATCTACACAGTTACAGTTCATTCTAGCAAAGGGAAACAGATTAAAATGAGCAAAAGAACAAGGTGCCTGGGATAAGATCCAGGAGAAACTAAGTACAAATTTTCAAGTGCCCTCTCCCAGTGGAATTGCATGGATATGCTTAATTATCTCAGAAATGATGTGTGGCAATATATATTGCTATGATTTGAATGCCCTTTTCAAAACTCATGTCAAAATTTAATTGTCATCCTAACAGTATTAAGAGGAGGTGTTTTTAAGAGTGACAGGTCATGGGGGCTCTACCCTTATGAATGGATTAATCTCATTATCATAGGAGTGGCTTTGTTATCAATACAGGCTCTGTATCTCACATATTCTCTTGTTCTTTTGCTCTTTCATCATGGAATAATTAGGAAGGAAGATCCTTACCAGATACCAGCACCCTGCTGTTGGACTTCTCAATCTCCAGGGCTGTGAATCAAGCAAACTTGTTTTCTTTACAAATTTCTTAGTCTATGGTATTCTGACAAACTAAGACACATGCAAAGTGTTGCCAACCTGGGAATCTCACCAGAATCATAATGTCCAGGGTTTCTATTAGAAATCAGTCATGTATGCATGCAGTACCTGAGTGACCAACCACAGATACTCACTTAGACTGTAACATCCCAGAACAAAAAGGGGCATTTACCATAAATCTCATTTTTAGCATTAACTATCTCATCAAACTGGTACTGTGTTGCTAAATGCCTCAGATATATAAAAAATGTCTTTTATTAGGAAGAATATTTCCAGGGATCAGAGTTCATATCCCTGGATTTGGCCCAGGGCCAGTCTTGAAAAGGTTTTTGAGAACGTACAGGGTTAGAGCAAGGCAGGCCTGCACATCACATTTGTACAATAGTTTTCCTGCACAACTACAATTACTATCATTGCAACAATGTTACCTACTATTTTGTCTATACCTTGAGGAAAGGGAGAGACTCAAATTAATTGTTATAAAATTTCTGTCACCCAGGTGGCAGAAAGTTATAATTGAAAAATGAGTTATATGCAAGATACAGATTTTTGAATTATGAACTGCTACACAAACTGTTATTATTGCTATTCTAGGATTCCTGACAGGAGGGAGACAGTTACCCTAGTTTTTACCTAAAATACAGCATCTTTAGGAAAATCTTCAGTAACAGGGTTCATGTATTTCAAATCATCCAGTCTCACACTTGGGAGAAAAGGGAAAGGAGAAGCTTAGCCAGCTCTGTGAGCGTGCTCAGCTTTCTTCTGCCTGAGAGTCTTTGAACATACTGTTCTGTCTCTTTCAAGTTCCTTTTTGGCATCACTCTCTTAAAGTGATGGACTATTTCCTGAGTTTCAGGCTTTGGCTTTAGGGAAACTTTCCCTAACCATCCTCATCATTGTCCTCTTTTCCTAGACCCAGTCTACTTCATAGCACTCATCACCATTAGTAATTGTATACTTATTTGTTTTCTTGGTTATTATCTATCTCTTCCACTAGATTTAAGATCTGTATGGCAGAGAGCCTGTCATCATTTTTGTTCTCTTCTCAATACTGACTGTTCATCATTGTGCCAGGCCCAGAGGCTCAATAACTTTGTTCCTGGTTTTAAAATGAGATAGGCCATTGCTTCACATGAGTTCATACTATATCAATCCACTTTTCTTATATCAGGGACAAAACGGGTTCATTTTTCCTGTTAATCTAATATGTTATTATTAAATTTGCAGGACCAGACAAGTTACACAAAGCAGAATAGGGTGACAGGTGAAGTTTGAGGGAGTTCTTAAACTGTAGTTTAACAGATATAAAAGGCAGTGTTTTCCCATATAAAATAGAATTATTTTGTTTCTAATGATGTAAAAACAATCTCTAAACTTAAGGAAAAATAAACAAAGTCATAATAAAATAATATTTGGCTGAAATTTTAATATATTTATGCACAGAGGAATTTTTAAGTCATAATAATTTTACATTCTGTAAACTGGGGTATCCAGTTGAATGTTTAATTTAACAATATTTTTATGAAGTTGATATACTTTTATACACATATACATTGGTACACTATTTATTAGTTTTCCCTTGATATTTTTATTCCATAATGAGAATTGGGGGATGTGTAATAGGTAAGGATGAAAGAAAAGCCATGGAGGGGACGTTACACTTTTGTATGGATAACAAGAGAGAATATTTTCAGTTGAAATATCATACTTACAGTGAATCTTTTTTTCATTTTCTGTTCTCTTGATGGGAACAAAGAACTAAATAACAATTGCCGCCATAGGTCACAACAGCAGCATCTCCCTAAGAATTCATGTTGTACAATGGAGGCTCTGTAGCCACACTCTGGAAGGGTGGGAAGCAATCTGAGTGTGTGTTTAGAAGTCAAGGATAAATATATCTTTCTTTTGCATAACGGTATTTCCTGAAAACTGTAACATGAAAACTCTCATGTTAAACAATTTTTCCTTTAGTTTAAATGGGAAAATTTATTACGTGTTCCATCTCATCCCAAGGTAACCAAAGATGCTCACAGCTAGAAAAGCATGTCAATTAAGCAAGTTAATAAAAGTAACAATAAAAAATTCAAAAACAAATATAGTTTGTACCTAAATGCAATGAACTAAGGTTTATGGTATCTGCCATAGGAGAGAAAGAAAATTTGATAGAATAGTAGAAGAGTTCAAGGAAATAAGTTTTTTGGGGGTGCATACCATTTTTAAAAACCATTTTTCATAGTTTTCCTTGAAGAGGGCCTTCACTTCCCTTGTTAGCTGTATTACTAGGTATTTTATTCTTTCTGTGGCAATTGTGAATGGAGTTCATTCATAATTTGGCTCTTGGCTTGCTGTTGTTGTTGTATAGGAATGCTCGAAATTTTTGGACATTGATTTTGTATTCTGAGACTGCTGAAGTTGCTTATCAGTTTAAGACGCTTTGGGGCTGAAATGATGAGGTTTTCTAATTATAGGATTATGTCATCTGCTAACAAAGATAGTTTGACTTCCTCTCTTCCTATCTGAATATACTTTATTTATTTCTCTTGAGTAATTACTGAGGCCAGAACTTCCAATACTACATTGGATAGGAGTGGTGAGAGTGGGCAACTCTGGGAAGTAGAAAAGCTCCTTTTTAAAATTTCCTTTCTTGTTAAAGAATAAATCATAAGTGTGCTAAAACCTCTTTATTAAGCCCTATCTTATGTAGCTGTTAAACATGCCATGCTTACAGGCACATAGTACATTCTGTGTCCTTGTACTTTAACCAAGGTATCTGTGCTGGATGTGCTCACAGGCATGACCCGGCTCTCCATTGATTTAATCTATTTGTTAGCCAATCGGGTTTTAGTTTAGATTGTAAGGTCTGGCTCCAGCAAATGGAGATCAGACACAGCAGTAGGGAAAACCCCAAATGTGTGGGATAAATTTGTCTGATTTTCTTTTGTTCATTGTACTCTTATGGCAAGATGGCTAGTGAGAGTACCCTTCCTGCAGTCCAGGAAGTAAAAACTGCGTTGCTAAAAGATCCTTTGTCTCAGTGCTAATTTTTTTTTTTTGAAAGAAAGAAAAAGAGAGAAAAGAAGAAAGAAAGAGTGAAAGAAGAAAAAAAAAAAAGGATGTACGAGAGAAAGAAAGAGGAAGAGAAAGAGGGAGAGAGAACAGGATTCTTGTTCTATTGCCCAGGCTAGAATGCAGTCTAAAAATGGGTATTAAAAACTTCTTTTATGCCAATAATTGTGCTTAACAATGGAGACAGGAAGGAA